>OZ017738.1:51562996-51595496 GCA_963969285.1 Odontomyia ornata | reverse complement strand
TTTCCTAATATACGTGCAGCACGAGCGAAAATTCCCATTTGGTTCGCTGTAGGAGTTTTCTTATGTCCGTACCAATTGTAAAAGCAGTAAATCTTGTGAAGAGGTCGTTTGTTCGATTGTTTGCGTGCAATGTTGAAAATGTTTGTGCATAAGGAAGGATAGATTGACTTTCCCGTTTAGATTGTTTACCCAGGAGGATGAGCTTCAATCAGAGCATGAGGTTCTGACAAAGAACATATTTTATTTACGTTGGGTAGTAGGATATCCGGGTTTTGTTTAGCTCATCTCTATCAATCAGGATCTGAGGTTTGCCCGCAAACTTATTAAATGAAGCTAATTATATTTGCTTTTTAAATATGAATAATACAATCTCATAGTTAACTAAATTGTAGTAAACCGGGTTTATGAAATACGATCCTTCACTTACCTTAAAATTGGTTGCAAGTCATGTATTATTCTATCAAACTTAAACATCCAGAATATTCCTAATAGTGCATCACCTATCAACAATACTAATAAAATCAACCAGTAAGCGTTTAGTAGTTTTTCTGATAGTCTTAAGGCACCAAGACATCCTATTAGTTGAAGGAAACCTGCAAGGGAAGACAAATGAATTGAATTATGTACATGGGAAATGAAGGAGTCTGGTGTCTCTCAGGACTTCCTACCCACCTGATTGCATGAGTAATGCCAAGTAGGCATAAATGAAATTCGGTTGACCTAAATTTAATCCTGTCACCAGCAATCGTCTGTAGTCAGCAATAAGAACTTTGCCAGCAACGCCACAAAATACTATGACGGCCATTAGTAGGACTGCGTTGCATGTGTAGATCCACAACCTGTAGTACCTGAAAATGTACAGAAAAATTTTAATTGAAAAAAAAAATTATTCAAGGGAATATACTGTTTTTTGTCTAACTGCAAAATTGGTAAGCCTCCTAGTTATATATGATCTTTGGGAATATTTAGTTTTGTTAAATTTCTATATATTTTCAATAAATCCCACTGTTTCTTTCTTTTATGGCAATTTGTTCCATACATACCATTTTTGTAATCATTCGATGGTAACGTATGCATGATTCTACATTGTTCTGGGGTTCTTGTGCGCTGTTATATTGTTGTATTGTGCTATTATTAGTCATTCTCTCGAAATAAGTCAATACATATATGTACATACGGGTATGTCAAATTCATTTTCATTCTTAATATAAAGCTCAGAAGAGTGGTTAAGGCAGCACGTAGCGACGAAGGTGGAGGAGCAGTGAGGCTTATCAGTGGTGATTTTTAACAAAGGAAAGGAACTCAAGCCCGCGGAGCGAGTACGACGAGTAGTCAAGTGCAAGGATTGATCGAGCGCAAGTATCAGTTTCGCGTGAAGAGTAGACTGCTGGATATTTAAAAAATAATGTTTTTTTTTTTATATTTTTTATTGTTATTCTTCTTATTGTTTTTTTAACTTAATTAGTAGTTTCACTTACTTTCTCGTGACAGTATTCCAAGTTCTGTCTTGAAACCGGTGGTTATAGGGGAAAACAACGGTGGTTAAAGCCAATATGAATGAGGGAGGAAGTTCCACGGACAGTGATGATGATGAAAAGGCTATTGTTAAGCCAGATAAAGAAGCGATAAAGAGGCCAATAGGGACTCCAACTCAAGAGCCTACTTGAAATATATCTAAAACCTCTGAAGTAAGCAAGTCGGATTTAACCCCAACTTAAAAAGGTGACAACAGTAGCTTCCGCCAGTTTTTTGGGGACCATACTCAAGCCGTGTGTAAAGTCAAACCTTTTGAGGAAAGCGGATGAAGGTGACAAAGGGAAATCTAAGCCCCAGCAGCCACACCAAAACTACCAAAAGAGAGAGGATGCCTCCTATAGTGTGCTGTAGGCATGATCTAAAGACTTTCAGGGATAGGGTAAAGAGGGTTGTAGTGAAATGGGTCGATAAGAATGCCCGTAAAAGACTGCTGCGATGGTCTGCTGCCTTGGCGAAAGAGGATGGTAAAATCCGCCGAGCTTGACCTTGTTTGGGGACGCGTGAATGCGCTGGCAGGCTAGCGCTGCGATGTCATGGGGCGGGTTCTTTCCCCAGCGCAAGAACCACTGCAAAAAAAAATTTAGAATTCACGAATTGAAACGATCTAATGCCGATCGACTGGTGTGGAGGCCAATGTAACCTACTAAGGACTGAATTGTCTATAGCCAGTAACAAACTGGGCCGGAAGAAAACAGATGGACTTGAGTGCAGACTTCGTCGTTACCGACGATATTTATGGCTCACAAATAAGAGTGGGGCATCCTGGTGGAAGCGGTGCTCCCTCGCGTCCTGCCAACTAGATCAAGATCCAAATGTAGTCGTGGCTATATTATTCCCATTTATGTGAAAAACTCATACAAATATAATTTGCATGAATTTTCACCTTAATGGAGAAATATAAACGTGGCCAATTTATGTTATAGTATTATGCGATGGAATCACATAACACTATACCATAAAAGGGCACGTGAGCGAAAGGCCACTCTACCTGGGCAAGAGCACCTGAAACACATAAAAAAGGGGCGAGCTCATTTTAGTGAAGGGGCCTGCCATTGTTGCGGATCCGATACCCGGTCAGGTTTCAAGAAAGGAAAGACCGAATTTTGGATTTAATTACAAAACATGTCTTTTTTTATTCTTTTTTTTTGGCCTTTGCAAAAATTATTTTTACATAGACCTACTAGCTTTGCGACCTGTCTGTCCATGCGTCACACCTAGTTTCCTCAGAAGCTATAGAAGCTTGAATGCTCAAACTTTGTGAAAAGGTCAAAAGAGATGGTCTCTCAAAAGTTAAGGTCTTATCAAAAATATAAAAATTTTTAAGCGGGGACCCCTCTCATAACGAATTAGCCCATAAACATTGTTTTTAATCAAAGGTAGTCGAGTGGGATACCAAATTAAAGGTCTTGATTAGAACTTTTAGGATCTGAAACAAAAAAATCCTTTTATGAATTAGGGGGTCCAGGGGAAGGCAAAATGTACCAAAAACATGTGTCCTCCCCTCGCGATTGGACACCATTGAGCCGAAAAATCTGAAAATTACCACGAGTGTGGGCCTTTATGAGTACAAGGGCAACAAATACCTAAGAAATCGAAATTCACTTAACTTTTTTAATAGTAGTATGATTTGTAGATTTTACATTTTCGCCCATAAAATCACTTGATTGAGTTATAGCCATTTCAATTGTATGGAATTACAGCAACAATAACACGTGTTTATGGTTGTATATATTTGAAATTGACCTAGACACTTTTATTTTCTTTCAATTTTCATGAACACTTAAGGAATAGTGTTTAACATGAATATATTCAATCGGCCGAGCATTCAGAAAAATCATTTAAGCTAGAACAGAATGGCGGCTGCACTGTGTTTATGATAGAAACTGTGCATCCTTTGCATAAATTTGAACGAATTCATATCCAAGTATTGGATAACTAATTCAAGTTATCGATTTACGCTATTAGAAAACTTGTTTTCAACCCTAGAATGGTTACAAAGACCTTCTGGTAGGAGTACCCTCCTGCTTACTCAACTTGTTAAATAGAACTTATACTATATACGATGAAGTATCTCGAACACAAATACTGAAGTCAAATTAACCGCGATTTGATAATTATGTAAATATGTAAATGTATGAATATAATTTTCTTCTTTTCAATAACCAAAAAGGGTACTTACCCGACCTCCTAACGAGCGCTCCTAAACGGGATGGGCGTACCTATTACAATGCTTGTCGACTCTTATCTTTAAACAAACAACGTGGGCACATGTATAACAT
Organism: Odontomyia ornata; assembly: GCA_963969285.1. Classification (NCBI taxonomy): domain Eukaryota; kingdom Metazoa; phylum Arthropoda; class Insecta; order Diptera; family Stratiomyidae; genus Odontomyia; species Odontomyia ornata. The sequence goes on along the minus strand of OZ017738.1, from coordinate 51,591,681 downwards.
TTTTTTTTTTGGTAAATTGGTAAATCGTAGAACGTGCACTTGGTAACGGAATTCATACAAACTAAAACGTTTTTATTGCGAAATTTCTTTTCTTCTTCGATTTGCGATCAATTTTGATTGAGCAGCAAAAACGCTAAAAGACGCGCGATTCTAAAGAATCCGGGCATTGAGTTTCTTCGCTAGAATAGACAGCACAGTCCAGACAATTAACTTCCACGAGCATGCAAAACTGGAACTGTTTTCGTTTTGGCTTTCCCGGTATGTTTATACTTTACATTGTAGATTAATAATCAATCCTCAATGTGACTCAATGGCGCGTTACTTTGAAAACTTGATGTTTGTCGACATGAGACGGCGCGGTTGGCGTTTTATCCGGTCTAGTGCGCGTAAAGTACGTGATGATATTCCCAACTAATTGAAATTTACTTTGCCAGGTACAGTAATTATGAGTTGTTTCATCATCGTATTAATTTTAAATAAATCCAAAACAACTTTAAAGCGATCATCTTCATATGGAAACTATTGTCTGAAACCGGTCTCTTTTGCTCAACAACACTTCAAGACAATTATCATCTCAATAAATCAAGTAATCCACAGTCAATCACTTCTACAAATTCATCCACCTTCACATTTCACACCGAGCAATAGGCGCTCTACAAGGGCCTAGAGGCAGTGCCTGATTTGCTTGCAGCACAAATTTATTCACATATCCACGAACGAAAAAACAATTGCAAAATGTGCTACTCTTTGTTCGTTTACAGTATCTGTGACTTATTAGCCAATTGCTGCGCATTTAACATCTCATGTCAAAAGTATGCGCTTAAACGGTGACACAAAATACCCAACCAGCAATCAAAGGTATCGTTGAAGACCGATCCGCCACTCTTATGTGAATGAAAAAAACTTCGCACGCTCGTAGTCAGTGTTATATTGTTAAATTTATGTGCATGCCTTAAAATAAGTCCCAATATTTTCGAGGCCCTAGTTGTCACGATTAGAATCTGTGCATCAAAATTGAGCTTAGGATCAAAAGTGACGCCGAAATCCTTAGCAGAGGTTACAGCAGCGAGTGGCACTTCATTTAACATATAGGTGAAAGTCAGCGGAGAATGATTTAAATTAAAAGTCATGTTAAAGCATTTGGCAACATTAAGACAGAGGTAGTTAAACAAACACCAGTTACTTAGAGCAATCGGGTCCATCTGAAGATATTGACAATCTTGTACAGACCTGATAGCTCAAATAACTTTAAAATCGTCGGCATACAGTAGGCAATTGGAAGCGATAACCGAGGGAAGATCATTTATAAACAATAGGAATAGTAGGGGATTTGAAATGGCACCTTGAGGAACATCAGAGGGCGGATAGAATGGAATAGAGGTAGTTCCACAGTAACTAACACAACATATACGAGAAGACAGGTAGGAGTCCATCCATGATAAGGGAGGGCCAGCAACCCCTAAAGCTTTCACTTTGTAACAGGGAAGTTGATGGTTGACCGTGTCAAATGCCTTCGAGAAGTCAGTGAAGATGATATCAACCTGCAATTGATTGTCTAGGGCCTTAGCAATGTAATCGGCGAATTAAATTAAATTTGAGAGCGTAGAGCGACCTTTGAGAGACCCATGTTTTTCCTTCGACATGATAGGGGTCAATGAAACTGTAAGCCGGTTATGTACCAGACGCTCGAGTAATTTCGGGAAACAGGAAATTAAGGAAATAGGACGATAATTGGACACAGAAGAAGAATCACCACTTTTAAGAATAGGAACAACGTTTGCTCTTTTACAATAAGTAGGAAAAATACCAGTCTTTAGACTGAGGTTGAAGAGAAAAGCCAGAGGGATACAAAGTGAAGACGCTAATGACTTGACAAAAGTATTCGGTAAGCCATCAGGATCAGGGGATATATTAGGATTAAGTGAATTAATCAGGGATTCAACTTCGATATGGTCAGTGAAAAGTGAAGAAATGTCAATGGAGTGAAGTACGGGTGTATTGACGGGATCGGAGACATGAGAAGAAGGAATAAAAGTTGACAAGAAGAAATGAGAGAACAAGTTGGAAATATTCTGTGGAGAAGAGCTTACTATATTATTTCAGTGGACTGAAGGAGGAACAGAAGAGGAGGACTTGAAGGATCTAATGTACCAACAGAATGGTTTCGCATTATTCGCCATGAGGGAACTCTCCAATCTACTGAAGTAGTTTTCATTGCAGTCTTTGATCATTTGTTTTGATCACAAAAGCGGGCTCTGGATTCTTCAGTACCACAACGCTTGGAACGGCGGTGTGCTTTACTTTTAGCATTCAAGGCACAAAGTACTTGTTTAGTTAGCCATTGTTTCTGCTTATCTTTGTGAAGAGCTTGTGAAGGAGTGAAGTGTTTAATCAACTCATAGAGGTAATTGTAAAACTTACTCAGAGCTTCCTCACACTCCAAGTTATCAAAAGACTCCTGCCAGTCAGCCAAGCTCAGTTCGGAGGCTAGAGCTTCGTAGTTTGCTTTGAAGAAGTTGAATTTTGGAGAAGAAGCAAAAGTACGACCGGACAAAGGTGCAATGGAGAGATTGAGCGATAATGGCGGATGATGACTATCAATACCCACTAGAGGATTGAATGCAATGGAAACAGATAGACAATTAAGAGGAAAGTTAGAAAAAACAAGGTCAAATACCCGACCATTAGAATTAGGGATATTATTGAATTGCAATAGTGAATAGAGTGATAGAAACGAGGGGAGATACAGAAGATGCATCGGCTGATGAAACAGAGAAAGGAAGGTTCTTCGTCCATTGCACTGTTCCCAAATTAAAATCAACGCATACAAGAATTAAAGATTGCGGATTATGCAATAAGACGTAAGAGGAACACTCGTCAAAGAATGTCTCATACTCGTACACATACAAAGGTGAGTTACTAAGTATGTAGGCAAAGGAAATTCATAAAGATGTATTGTTAGGAAGGACGATGTTGACAATCACACAATACACAACACGGGAAAGCAAAAATCAGCACAAAGAGAGCTACGTACTGTATTACTAACAGCTACAAGAACACCACCTCCATCTACTTTATTTGCAGAGGCCAAGTCCCGACCATAACGGTAAATATCGCAATCCAGAGAAATTTCCGAGTTTAAGATGTTACTACTTAACCAGATTTCCGTAAGAAATATAAATACATCTTCCCTGAGCTGTAATGATAAAAAAAGCTTATCAAGCTTGGTCCTTAACCCTCTTACATTTTGGTAATATACGGAAATATTAGGAGTTAAGCTACAATCATGAAATCTTATACTAGTTTGTAGGTTGTGGTCTTCCCGGTGCACGAAAGGACTTTCTTCTTCTTGAGCTGAATGGTTTAATAAGTACTCCAGGTGGCCAAGCTTCAGAATTCCGAATAGTATCACAATTTGAGGGCACTACAAAATTGAAAGAAGCTACCACTCTGTCCTTCGGGTTATCCTTAGTTAAATTGTAGCAACTAATAACTTTAACAGCTGGCCCAAATTTTTCGCAAACGTAGGTTTTTAGGTAGTCCGCAGTTGTATGGTAGCTTAGGTGCAAAATAAATATCTCCTTTGGAGGGGGAGGGGATACGATGTCAAGTGTTGGGACTTCGTCATCCGAAATCAGAGTAGCCACAGCCAATGTGTCAACAACTTATGAAGGCGGAAGACTAGGCGAAGGATTATTTTTGGTTTTAGGCATCGCCCCCCGATTGATTGATGAGGGTCCCGGAAAGCTATCACATATCTAAGGTAATTCGTTACCAACCATGTGCTGAGTTGTTGCTGAAGCCACAGGAAAGCTAGAACACGAAGTAGTAGTCCTAGAACCAGCATTTTTATTTTGTCCGAAATTGATTGTCGAATTTTGTTTAGCTCTAACACCACATGTAGTAGTTAAGCCAATCGCGCACAATTTAAAGTTATTCAAAACGAAAAACGATCTTTAATCGCGTGCTAGCCTAACTATCCCGCCGTGCATGTCAATCTCGACCCCCTCTTTATCGCGGCGTCCGCACTAGTTGGCGATCACGAGCAGACTCCCTCCTGTTGCATATAAACACACAAGTGTACTTCAAGGATACACGAAAAATTGCCATGGAGATGCGCTATTTGTCTTGCAGGCGTTCTCTCGCTTATATATACCCAAATGTACTCTCTTAACAAATTTTTGCTTTGTGCCAAAATCAATTTATTTTACTTTTCCCCCGAATCAGTATATGGAATCGGTACTTGAATTGTTCATAGTCCTTTTCGATTCCACAAAACAAATTTTTTTGGATGTGTACACCGAACAACTTCACTAGAGTTGGTGGCAATCACGCGAAATGCAATATTTCCTTTCGCCTTTTCGCAGCTCACTTCCTTTTCTTGACAACTGGCAAATCAACGAATTCCTTGTTAAACCGATCGATAGAAACACAACACATAGAAACGAGTTGTGACGATTCGATACTGGCTTTAGGTTTAATTAATATGCACTCCCAAGTAAAGTAACGCGGCCTCGTCTTCTTGCTTGAATTTAAAACGCGAAATTTTCTCGGCGCGGTTCTCCACTCGTCGTAGAAAAGTCCAAAGTCTCTTGGACATCACGAAGTGTCCGCCGTGACGATACATTACAGACCCCCCTGTTATCGGTCTTCGCCTTGCGGGACTCATTACAACGGCAGTTGGCGAGCCTTCTATCCAATTTCCATTGCTTGGTGAAAGTGTAATTCGTGGATTTCAGATTGCAATTGCAAATTTAAATCATAATTATTATTATTTATCTTTTCAAATTTAGAATTGTAATTTCGATCAGCACTATGGTGGTTTACGAACAGTTTGCTTAGGCGACTGCTCGATTACTACAGGGTATGTATCCAAAATACGTTTTTTTTGTGTGAATTTTTTAAATTTTCGGAACTGGAGGATTGATTTGAATGGTAAAATTGTTATAAAAATGAGTTTCTCCAACTTTCGTGGTATAATTTTAACTCATTGCAGTGCTTTCCCTTTAGTCACGTGCTATTCGCGCACTTTCGTGGGGGAGCTCACTGCTTTCAGCGATGGGAGTTTCACAGAGTCCTGCCACACTGCTGTATTGTGTGCGCGTTGCTTAGCATGATAAACAATTATACGTTCTGGAAAATGTGATGCGATGCGTCAAGCGGATTGCATGAATTTGAAGATAAATGCTTGGTAAGCAATATTTGAAATTTAGAAAATTGTATAAAAGGTTTACGATAAGGAAAATAAAGTCATTGTTAATCCGATAACGAACGAGTAAGTTTCCTTTGCTTGCAACTGCCGGTGAGACTGCCGGTGGCATTGTTGGTTTGGGTGTTGATCTGATGGTGAGGTCCGGATTAGCTGCTGCTTTGTAATTGGCGATTCTGTCAATTGCGTGGGGGGTCTTGGTTATGCTTCGCTGGCTGGTCTCACAGGCGATTTGCCGGTAAGGTTCAGCTAATGAGCCTCTGTGCAATTGGCGTTTCAGTTCATTGTAAGAGGTCTTTGATCGGGCTTCGCTGGCTGATCACTCAATCCATAGGGCGCTCACTGCAGGGTGCAACAAACTTGAATTGGTGCTTCTACCAATTCAATGCCATTCCCGCACCCTGTACTGCTTGTCCTGACTTCTCCTGACCCCGGAATTTCGCCACATTGGCTGTGTGTTCTTGGTGGTGGACTAAGTGATTCAGCTTAGTTTGAAGTACCATCTGGAGGTGCAGCCGGTGTGGCCTCTACCATCACCAATTCTGCGGTCTTGTAGGGAACAATCATTACTAAAGGAAAAAATTGGTCTAAATTCTGCTCGTATTGATCTAAATAGAAAGTGAGTGGATAGACTTTGGCACGAGAACGTGACCCGTTGTTTCTAGAAGCAAAGAGTCTTATATTTCAAGGACCTGTTCCATACCAAAATCTTCTTCAGCATTCCTGCTCTGGAGAGTATTAAAAAAAAAATGGATCTAGTGTTGCTGACTTGACCATGTATTTCTAATCTTAATGTATATGAAATCTTCGATTAGCTAAATTTTGATGAGGACATACATGATTAGGTGGCGACATTTTATGCCATAAAATCTATAGCTCAATAATCTCTGCAAGCCTTTTGAGTGATTAGCTAAATTTGATTAGCTGAATTTTGATGAGTACATACATGATTAGGTGGTGACATATTACGCCATACAGTCTATAGCTCAGTAAGTGCTGCAAGCCTTTTGAGGGTGGCCGACGACTAGCAAATATTTTTTGGTTAATTATTTTGTTTATGTGATATTCTCAGGCCAATTCTCTTTTTTCTTTAAAAGCTACTGACACTGAAGATAACTCAAGGAAGTAACATAACAAAGCAAGATCCGACGGCTTTTCGAGAAAAAAATAAAATATTTATTTAATATAAAAATTATCATTTTTAAAGTTTCTTTATTTACTCTAGCAAGTATGTTTTCTTGCGCTGTGTAATGGGAGGGTCTTTTGTTTCTTGAAAATTTTCATGTTATCGTTTGATTCTAGATCCCAATGCCTTAAAATAAAAATGAAAGTATATGTTTGAAAAGTTTTTCTAGAAAAAAATCCTATAACATACGAAAATATATGTGGTTTTATTTTGTTATAAATGAATAAATTTATTCATAACAAAGTGAAATTATTTCTGAGACTTGGTAATGCGATATTCAAGTTTTTTTGTTTGAGTTATATCGGATTAAAAAAAATATGTAAATCGCTCCACTACAAGTAGAGAAAACGCAATTTAACTTGGTGCATTCCAAAACAAAGGAGACTTTTGTCATAAACATTTTTTTAAGTGGCGCCATCTGTGAATGAGATAATGCGTCGGAAAGTTACATCCCTCTCTGACGTCTAGTGAAAGTTTGGTGACATTCGGTTCAGTGAAAGCGAAGTTATTGCGTCTAAAGTGATAGTATGTTTGTGTCATCGGTACAAAAATGAGTTTCGAACAAAGAGCTTATATCGAATTTTATTTTAAAATGGGTAAAACGTTTACCGAAACATTGGAATTGATGAAAAAAGTTTATGGCGATGATTGTCTATCCCTTGCCAGAGTTCATAAGTGGTTTACACGTTTCAGAGATGGTCGTGAGGACATAAATGAAGATGAACATACGGGCCGCCCAAAATCAGTGACCACCAAAAACTTCATCGAAATCGTGCGTGAATTTAACAAAAATGAACCAATTTATCGTTGAAATTCATGGAATCGGAGTTGAATATCTCCAAAACATCGATTTATTGCATTTTAACCGATCATTTGGTAACGAAAGGTCTGTGCATGTTTTGTTCCGCCCAAGTTAACTGATGACCAAAAATTGCTCAGAACTCAACATTCGAAAGACATCATTAAAGAGGAGAGAAAAGACGAGAACTTTCTTTACAAAATTGTAACAGGTGATGAAACGTGGTGTTTTCAATAAGATTGGAGAAGTCAAATATCAAGTCGATGCTGATTTGTTTTTACGATCCCAAGGGAATTGGTCGCAAGGAGTTCGTGCCAACGGGCCAAACCGTCAATGCAATTTTCTATCTTGGCGTTTTGAAGCGTTCTTTCCATCGCATTCGTCAAATTCGTCCTAAATACCGCGAAGGAAGAAGCTGGCGCTTATTGCATGATAATGCACCATCTCATCGATCCACTCTTGTGATTGATTTTTTGACTATAAATCACATTTTTACCATCAATCACTCAACGTATTTGGCTGATATGGTTCCCTCTGACTTCTACCTATTTGGGAAATTGCATTTGGCCATCAAAGGAAAACGCTTTGCATCCGTAGAGGGAATCCAAAAGGCTTGTACCGACATCCTGAAAGACAATCGGATCAATGACCTTTCGAAAAGCTTTTGGATCGCGCAAAATAGTGTATCAAGGGTGGAGGAGACTATTTTGAATAAGCAAACTCAAATTTATCAGAACAACGCTCCTATCGTTTTTATTTTAGCTTAGTCTCGTTTATTTTGGAAAGCATCTTATATATATATATATATATATATATATATATATATATATATATATATATATATATGTATATATATATATATATATATATATATATATATATATATATATATATATATATATGGGATAGAACGAAATTTGTAACCATGCTAGAGGTCGAAATTTTGCTCCAATTCTCACTAAATTTTTCGGATAGGTGTATTAAGGTAATACCTTGGCTTAGTTCTTCAACCAGCTAAATAAGCTGAGCGAAAACAAAATGGGAGGCATTTTAGACGAAAAATCGTGATTACTGTTCTGATCGAAGTATAACTCAGATTTGGACGAAATTTCGTATAAAGATCCATTGAACTGTTCGATATATCCCACAATACAAAAGTTCGAGTCGAGCCATCAGAAACAAAATGGCGGCCGTTCAAAAGTCAAAAAACGTGCAAAAATTGGTTATTAGTTTTTGTGATCAAATCTTTCAACCGATTATGACGAAATCCACGAATTTGGTAGAAACTGCTAGTGTTTAATAAACTGGGTTAAAAAGCCAGAGATCAGTTCTGAAACAACAAAGTGGCGGCTTGTTGAATCTCGAAATTTCAAAGGTTTTTAAAAGTCGCAATTTTTATGAAACTTAATTTTAAGGTTGAAATTGTTCAGGTCTGAAGATTTCATTATTTTGGTGATCGTCAATTAGAACGTTTCAAAATGGCGGTGGCTTAAGTATGTGATTGTTTCATATTTCGGAGGCCCTCTACTGATCATGTTTTTCAACAAATTTTGATGAAACCAGAGATTATGAGTAAATCTATTAGCACCTTTCCAGGTCTTTGTTAAAAAAAAATTTTTACAAAGACCTACTAGTTTCGCGACATGTCTGTCCGTCTGACTTCCGTCTGTCCGTCCGTCCGTCTGTCCGTGCGTCACAGCTAGTTTTCTCAGAAACTATAGAAGCTAGAATGCTCAAACTTTGTGAAAAGGTCAGAAGTGATGGCCTCTCAAAAGTTAAGGTCTTAACAAAAATTTAAAAAATTGTTAAGGGGGGTCCCTCCAAATAATGAATGAACCCTTAAAAAAATTTTTTAACCAAAGGTAGTCGAGTGGGGTATCAAATGAAAGGTCTTGATTAGAATCAGAAATAAAAAAATCATTTTATGAATTAGGGGGTCCAGGGGAAGGCAAAATGTACGCAACATTCGTGTCCCCCCCCCTTGTGATTGGACACCTTTGAGCCGAAAAATCTGAAAATTGTCACGAATGTGGACCTTTATGAGTACAAGGGAACAAATACCTCCGAAGTCGAAATTCACTCAAATTTGTTAAAAATAGTATGATTTATAGATTTCACATTTTAGCCCATAAAATCAAAACGGTAGCTTTAAACTTTTTGTCATTTAGCAATTATAAAGATTGATATAAGATATGTACGTTCGCAAAATTTAAAAGAGATCGAATCATAATCAAGTGACTTATAGCGATTTCAATTGTATGGAATTACAACAACAATAACACGTGCATATGGTTGATACATATTTCAAATCGACCTAGGCACTTTTATTTTCTTTCAATTTTCATGAAAATTTAAGGAATGGTGTTGAACTTGAATATGTTCGATTGGCCGAACATTCAAAACAATTATTTAAGCTAGATCAAAATGGCGGCTACACTGTGCTTATGAAAGAAACTGTGCATTTTTAGCATAAATTTGAACGATTTCATATCCAAGTATTGGATAAAAAATTCAAGTAATCGATTCACGCTATAAAAAAACTTGTTTCTAACCCTAGGATGTTTACAAAGACCTTCCGGTAGGAGCACTCTCCTGCTTACTCAACTTGTTTTAGAAGTTTTCTGAACTTTTAAAAAATGTTGCCCAAACATGATATGAATATATATTCCCGCAAACTTATTAAAACGCAACGAATTAAGCAGACGTCATATTTCTCAAAGAATGCAAAAACTACAGTGTCTTTCCAAGTTTTATGAAAATAGATTGTGCTATTTTTAATGCGCGTACCGATACTGTAATACGTGCAGCATAGAAAAAATGGATCCAATTTGTAATACAACATCACTACAGAAACTGCAGCTAGAATTGTATAAATCACACCTAAAGATGACAAAAGACCTGAAAACGGATGAAGATTACAAGGAATTTTTAATCAAGTAGTCCATAATTTTTAATCGCAGCGAAGGGATTTTCCACAAAAAAACTAAAAATTCAATGTTAAAACCTAGCGAAGCTAATAAGCAACAGAATACGCAGCACCGAAAAAAGACCAGAGGTTGAAGATGTAAATGGATTAGTTGTGAATCTATCAGACGAGACATTAGAAGAAGATGAGCTAGTATTATTAAATCGTGGTCTATATTTCACAGTTAAGCCGCTATCACCATAATTGCCGTAATTGCAGGTATTGAATCTGCAATCCAATACAAGCCGATAGATGTTGAGAACCAAGGAAGGGAGTGGGAGTTATCGTCGAGGTTAAAAGAGGTTCTAGGAACAACAAGCCTGACTCCAAAACAATTAAATGGAATCGTGCCTTAAAATCGTTAAAACAACGCGATGTATTTTACATGAAATCCGACAAAGAAAACAATGTTGTTATAATTAGCAAAACCAGTTATGACGAACGCATCATGAAATCAATATCCGAAGATAATTTTGCAGTTTGCCTTTGCCCTCTAAATAAAACGGTGAAAGATGCCAAGTCCATCATAGACATCATACATAATGTCTACAATGTTAATAAACATTACTTAAGAGTGCCAAACCTACAAGTGCCATTGATGTATGGCCTGCCGGAGATCCATAAAACTGGAGAAACAAGTTGAAGTAGCAGGAGAATTCTCCTGCCAGAAGGGTATAGGAAAACAATTAGTGAATCAAACAATATATTCTGCATATCTAGACTTGACTAATATACAGATTCCGTCAATTGAGTTCAAAGAATTATTATGGTTATTATATTTTTTGATATTCGCCGCCATTTTGTTTCAAGTGTTTTGACTCCGTCGCTTAGTTAGTCATAATAACCCATCAATATTACAAACCATTTCTAAACTTTTTATCAAAATTCCTGCATATTTATAGTGTCTAGGCCCGTTGCAAACGTGTATCTCTCTAGTATCATGTGTAAATATTGTTGTTATTGTTAAATATTCAATCGGCTATAACTTAGCTGTTTATCGTTCGATTATTGTGAAATTTCCAGGACACATACAATTGCTTTCAGAAAACTTAAATTGTAGTTTTTGGGAAATTTAAGGGTCTCATTTCGATTTTATAGGCAAAAATGTAAAATTTATAAACTGTACTATTAATAAAAAAGTTGATCGAATTTCGGCTTCTAAGGTATTTGTTGCCCTGGTAATCCTAAAGTCACACCTCTATGACAGAAAATTTTTCTACATTTCCCCTTTCCCTGCACCCCTCAAAGCAAAACTCGTCATTTCACGACCTGTTATGGAAAGCTCTCATCAAGACTTTTCATTTGATACCTGCCGAACTTTTTTTTTCGGGGCCCACTCCCCTATATGGGGAGACCCCCCCTAAACACCATATACATTTTTTTCGTGACAAAACTTTGAAGAGGGCATCACTTTACACCTACTTACAAATTTTTGTGTTTCTAGCTTACGTATTTTGCGAGAAAAAGTGCTGTGACACACGGACGGACGGACGGACAGACAGGACGCGATTTTAGTAGGGTATTGTAAAATGATTTGAAAATACACTAAAAATGAGAAAAATAGTTTCGTGCTTCAACTCACCTTTCTCTAAATTGACCAAATAGATAGTCGATGAAATGATACGATTTGACAATTTCAAAGGGTTTTCAGTGAATAACTCTTGCGATTTTGTCAACAACGTCAAAGATATAGAAATCAAGGAAGATAAACAGCTTATTTATTTCGACGTCATAGCTTTTTTCCCAGCCTCCCCGTTGATTTAGCCATCGAAGCAATTAGAGATCATCTCCAAAAACGCAACATCTCAATCGAACATAACGATGCATACATACGCTACGTCGAAGCATGTATGAAATACAATTGCTTCAAATTCAGGGGAAAATATTACACGAGCGACTTTGGATGTAGTATGGGGAATAGTTTGCCACCACTCATAGCCGAGGCCTTCATGTGCAAATTCGAAAATGAACTGAAGGATGAAGGAATTTTACCAAGGGTTTGGTGGCGTTATGTAGACGATGTTGTCGCTGTCGTGAAGGAAGTAAGTGTAAATCAAACTTTGGAATTGCTCAATAGCCGTTATTCCAGTATAAAATTTACCATCGAATTAGAAAATGAAGAAAAAACGCTGCCTTTTCTTGATTTAAATGTTACGCGCAACGCCAGAAAATTAAATTCTCGATCTTTAGAAAGCTAACAACAACAGACCGATATATCACCAAAGACTCGTATTTTCCACATCAAAACAAAATTGCAGCGTTTAGATCGATGGTATATGGTATGTATCGTTTGCCATTATCGGTGGCAGATTATAAGAGCGAGTACACTTGGCGAAAACGAATGGGTATGACAAAGCGCTGATGGACAAATTGATTGCCAAATGCATGCAGTAAGAGGCAGAGCTGCAATCATTTTCCATCAAAACTCCATATCAAACAATACCCAATCACGTGTATCTATGGCATATGTTCCAAAGATTTGCAACTCACTTCAGAAGGAATTCAGCAAAGCCAATCTCAGGATTCTACATAATAACACCCGCAAACTTGGCTCACTCCTTGGCTCTACGAAAGATACATTTTCACCGAAACAAAAAAGGAGAATCAATCAAGTCGATTGCACAGAATGCGATATGAAGTATATTGGAGAAACTAGAGTAGCAGTTGAATTCCGTCTCTAGGAACACGAAACATACATCAACAAGTTGGGTAGACAGACCTACGCTCATGTCAGGAGAGTTTGGCACTCAACCTACAAAATGCAGTCACCAGCAACGAATAAAATCAAGAAACATGTCAAAGGTGATTTTATTGGATAATATGAAATTCAAAGGTCATACTATTATTAACAAAGTTGAACAAATTTTGACTTCTGGGGTATTTGTTATTGTTATACTCACAAATATCTCCCTTGATAATTTTTTCATGTTTTAGATCACAGGTGTTCATTCGCGAGGGACGAAGCACAATTTTCATGCATTTCCCCCCTGTGCCCCCCCTGAAGCAAAAACTGGCAGTTTAAGAACTGTTTTGAAAAGCTCTTATAAATAACTTCTATTTGATACTCATATCGGCTACCTTTGATGAAATGTTTTATTCAGGAGCCACTCCCCTGTACAGTAATCATCGATTCATGACCAATTTTTTCGAATCCTAGAATGGTTACAAAGCCCTTTTGCTAGGAGCCCTCTTCTACCTCCTCGACTTGTTTCACTTATGAGTATTAATTGTAGGTACTCATTTTCAGACAGTCATCAAATTGAATCAAGTATTAAAAGCATGCACCTTTAACGTTGAAGTTCGGGAAAAATAACTCAAAATTATTCAATCTTCGCATTTAAAACAGCCACCATTTTGTTATACGATTACTAATACCACTAGCTGAACCAATTCTCAAAGATATTCATGGTATCGATCATTCCTGAAATCCTAGCAAACCTGTAGTGTCTGCGTCGGTAAAAAGCGCATATTGTTCCAAAGCGATATGTTTCCATAGTAATACAGCGCATATATTCGATAGTAATACAGGAAAATTGAAATCGCTATAACTTCATTAAATACCATTCGATCTTTATCAAACTTTCAGGATGAATTAACCTTATAAATAATCATCGGTATACTGAATTTTATTGAATTTAAGGGTACCGTTAAGATTTTATTCAAGAAAATATAAAATCGATAAATCATACCATTACTAACAAAGTTGAATGAATTTCGACTTCTCACGTATTTCTTGTTGTTGTACTCATAAAGGCCTACATCCGTGATTTTTTTCAGATTTTCCGGGTGAAAGGCGTCCAATCGCGAGGGGGGGTACGCGGAAAGTTCATACATTTCCCCTTCCCCTGCGGCCCTTGGTACCGATAAGGAAATTTTAAGACTCGTTTTGAAAAGATCTCATTGAGACCTTTCCAATGATACCATACTTGACTACCAATTGTGAAAATTTTTTTTTGTTGGGTCACCTCCCTATATGGAGAGACCCCCCTTAAACCCCTTCGAACATTTTTTTTCCCCTTGCACTTTCAAGAAGTCACCACTTCTGACCTTTTCACAAAGTTTCATTGCTGTAGCTTCTACAGTTTCGGAGAAAAAGTGCTGTGACATACAGACGGACGGACGGACAGACGGACACAGGTCGTGATTGCAATAGGGTTTTGTATTTAAGTACAAAACCCCTAAAATAGAGACGTAATTAAAGGTATTTCTGCACACCCATTGGATTTGAACAACCCAGGAAGGCACTACACGGGGCCGTTAGCTGATAATTTCAAATTATTAAAAAATGTAACTAATCCGCGAAAACGCGGCGCATATGAATCTCTTTTCATACATATAACGGACAATTTAGTAAATATCGGCAATAGCCCAATGAATTCAAATTTATTTAATTTGGCTAGATAATATATATTAACGGTTAAAATGGATTAGCTTTCGCATCATTTATCAAAAAAACTCATAATATGTTGAAATAACACGAGTAACGTCTTTGCTTTTGTTGTAATTGTTTCGCGTCCAGCGCTGACCGAAATGCATTCGTGTAGTTTAAAACTAAAATAAGATACATTTATAACATCTGAAGTGTTATTATTTTATTTTCATACTTAATTTTTTTCGGTCCATAAGGGTGAAAAACGAATTAAATTTTAATCTGCTAGCACCTTTCATTCTGCATAAAATTACCGAAACTGGATGAAAAATAAAAAAGACTGAAATTTCAAAGCTAATGTTTGATAACCCTGTCTAGAGGAAAACCCCGATTTGAACGAGATTTGGTGCAGTGATTGATGAGACCCTAAGACGTTTAAATTTAAAAGGGAGCAAAAATCGCTATTTTAGTAGCAAGTGAATTTCATGGAAACATTTAAATGGCTTAAATTGGAAGTAATTACAATATAGAACATTTTCCTTTAAAATTGTTTGACTTCTAAAGTGGCGGCCAATAAAATGATTACTTGTCTTAAAAATAAGGGTACTTACGAGAAGCTTACCAACGGGATTTTTTTCTTGTATCGATTTTGAAATTAAATATTAAATTTTCCTAACCAGATTTTTCATGTACAATTCCGATTTATTATTATTGTAATATAAATTATTATTTTGAAAATTTAAAAATTGTTATCCAAGAATTATTGACAATTACTATCATTCATAACTTATCCGCAAATGTCGGTCAACTATGACCAGTTGTATCTCAAGAACTTATGCACATAATTTAACTTTCGTTTTAAATAGACGCGTGTTTTAGAGTTGTATACAACGCATTTTTTAAAAATTTAATTATTTATTAGCAAAAAATATTTATAATTTTTAAAAATCCCGATTTCAATTTTGTAAAGTGGGTTTGATAGGTAAAGCGCTCTTTTTTTTAGGGTTTTGTACTAAAATACAAAACCCTATTGCAATCACGACCTGTGCCCGTCTGTCCGTCCGTCCGTCCGTCTGTATGTCACAGCACTTTTTCTCCGAAACTATAGAGGCTACAGCCATGAAACTTTGTAGAAAGGTCAAAAGTGGTGCCCTCTTGAAAGTTCAAGGGTGGAAAAAATTTTCAAAGGCGTTTAAGGGGGGGTCTCCCCTCAAAAAAAAATTTTCACCATTGGTAGTCGAGTAGGGTGTCATTGGAAAGGTCTTAATGAGATCTTTTCCAAACAAGTTTTAAAATTGCCTTATAAGTACCGGGGGGGGCAGGGGAAGGGGAAATGTACGAACTTTTCGCGTACCCCCCCCTCCCCCTCGCGATTGGACACCTTTCACCCGAAAAATCTGAAAAAAATCATGAATGCAGGCCTTCATGAGTACAACAACAACAAATACATGAGAAGTCAAAATTCACTCAACTTTGTTAGTAATAGTATGATTTATCGATTTTGTGTTTTCTTGAATAAAATCTAAACGGTACCCTTAAATTCAATGAAATTTAGCTTACACATGAGGGGTCGGTAAAAGCGCATATGGCTCCATAGCCATATGTTTCCATAGTAATACAGGGCACATTGTTCCATAGCAATACAGGAAAATTCAAATCGCTATAACTTCGTTAAATACCATTCGATCTTTATGAAACTTTCAGAAAAGATCAACCTTGTAAATAGTCATGTGTAAGCTAAATTTCATTGAATTTAAGGGTACCGTCTAGATTTTATTCAAGAAAACATAAAATCAATAAATCATACTATTACTAACAAAGTTGAGTGAATTTCGACTTTTCATGTATTTGTTTGTTGTACTCATTAAGGCCTACATCCATGATTTTTTTCAGATTTTTCGGATGGAAGGTGTCCAATCGCGAGGGGGGGTACGCGAAAAGTTCGTACATTTCCCCTTCCTCTGCCCCCCTCGGTACTTATAAGGCAATTTTAAGACTTGTTTTGAAAAGATCTTGTTGAGACCTTTCCAATGACACCCTACTCGACTACCAATGGTGAAATTTTTTTTTTTGGGGGGTCGCCTCCCTATATGGGGAGACCCCCCTTAAACCCCTTTGAAAATTTTTTCCACCATTGAACTTTCTAGAGGTCACCACTTCTGACCTTTCCAGAAAGTTTCATGGCTGTAGCTTCTATAGTTTCGGAGAAAAAGTGCTGTGACATACAGACGGACGGACGGACGGACAGACGGACACAGGTCGTGATTGCAATAGGGTTTTGTATTTTAGTACAAAACCCTAAAAAACACTAATGTGGCATTCTGGGAGTGTCCGGTGGGAAGATTAGCTGCAAAATTATTATTTTGCAATCTGAATTTTTGTTGATTCGCATGCTATTTTATTATATAATACAGATATTTTAGGCAAATTATTAAGGTCTTAGGTGCTTTCTAAAAAATAAAACAAAATGTTTTTCAAAATATTTATTGCTATCTTGCGGCAAGGGTAAAAAATTCTAAAATTTTCAACAAACCTCTTTTTATAGAAAATTTAATTAAGCAACTTCATTTATCTAAAACTTTGCTATAAATTTCTCAAAAAATCAAGTTTATTTATAATTTAAAGCATTTCGTTGCATTTTGAATGGCCCTGACTTTTTTGAGATAGAGCATAAGTCAATTGTTCTTAGATAAGTTATTTTACAGCTTTTTCTGATTAAATCAGTGTGTGTCAACAGTCAACTGAAAACTGATTGGCCCTGCTCTATAAGTAATATGTTTTTGGATAGTCCTACCAATTCGTGGAGTTCGAAAACTTCAATTTTCGGATTCACCTCAACGTATTTTCATCCAATACCAGTTCAACTCAATACCAGTATCCCAATCTGTACGTTATCGACATGGAAAACTAGACGTTCGAAAAATTTAAACAAATAATGGCGCTACAAAAGAATTTGTAAATTACCTGATTTAAAATAAATTGCAAACTGCATGATCCTGAGGCATTGGAGGGTGAACATACAATTTCCTTTTAAACACACATCACTTGTCTGAGACTTTTACAATACTTAATTAACCCTCGATGTTATGAGAGCTAATGTAATTCGGACCTGTATCCGGATACATGCTCGACAAAATTACACCCTACGGTATTGAAAGTTAATCATTTCGAATATCCGCCACCATCTCGTTTGTCTCCTGGTCAACAAATAAATCGTTGCTGCCTTCGTCGTTTGGGGAAATGAATTATAATTGGTGGGAAATTACTTTGTTGCATAATTTACATAGTAATGAATTTGCTTGGATTTTAATAAACATCGTTATGGCGATGGAATTCAAATTATTCATTCAATCTACTTCGTCAGAAATTGCAATTCAATGTTCAGGTGGAAGATAAATTAGCAACAAGTATTGATTTCGTGGAAAACTTTAGATTCAGCAAAATCCTTTATTTACAGCTAAATATATTGGAATTATGGGAAATATGATACTTATTGTCTTTTAAAAGGAAAATATGCTATAAATATCTTTTATAGAGGCCTTACATATTATAAAAAACAAGTGGCGCCAGAATTTTTTTTCACAAAATTCATTTTGCATTTGGCCCTCTAGCAGCCACATTTTCCAACGGGTTTTGATGGGAAAATTATTAAAATTGGATAAAAAATAAAACAGTTGTAAATTTCAAATTTCATATTTTAGTACACCGCACAAAGTAGCGATATGACTCTATAATTTTTTTTTGTGTATAGAGAATAGAATTGATTGGCTCCACTCTTTTGGCATATATTCTTGTTGCCAATTGGGCTGGACAACTTTGTGAATAGCTTTATGAACACTGCTGCCACCATATTTGATGAGTTTCACTGGAATCTCATCGATGCCTGGCGCTTTATTATTCTTTTGGGCTTTGAAAGTCAAACAAATTCATCCAGAGTTGGTACGGCCAATGAAAGCTCTCCAGAAACATATATGGGCTTCCATGTTTTCAAGCTGTACGAAGGATTAAGGAGGTTCTTGAAATATGATGCCCATATTTTCTTAATTGTGCTTTCAGTTTTTTTTCTACTTTATGTCCTTGTCTTGTGTGGTTGTTTGCTAGGCTTACATCGAAACTTCTCAACTGGCCGTCATAGTATTTCTTTTTCTTGATTCGAATCATCTTATTCGCTATTCTTCTGAGATTTTCATAGCGTTCCTTCTTCGTCCTAGTTTTTTTACCTAAATTCTGTTTGCACACCTTATTCTTTTAGTCTAACGCAATTCGGCACTAATCATCAAACCAATCATTTCTTTTGCGCCGGGCATAATATCCGATCGTCTGTTCTGCCATGGTCTTAATTGCCGCTTTCACTTCCACCCATACCTCGTTGCTTGTTTTCAGCAATGTATCTGTTAAGATGGGAACTCGTTATTTTTTGAAGATCTCCGTGAAATTTTTCACCACAGACCCCGTTTGGAGCCTTTTGATGACGAATTTCTGTAGAGGGCTGAACTTTGCGGAATACACATTTGACAGACAACCTCGATAGGTTAATTTACTCACATAATGATTCGAATTTCGATAGGCTCCTCGGTATGTACAGACGTTATGAATTCTCAAAGCTTAACGTTTTTGGATCAAAACACGGTCGATATGGTTTTGGGTGTTTCCATCCAGTGATTTCCGGGTCATTTTAAGTATGTGTCGATATAGGAAGCAAGGTAGAGTTATTATCAGATTTTTGCCGCATGCAAAGTTAATCAGGCGCTGAGTGTTGTCATTCGTTTCACCATGGAGGCTATATTCTAAAGTCGGTCCCCAATGTGACAGCGCATAGCAAGCATTAGCGGTAAAATTCCCAGATTAACTTTTTTTGTATCGTTTTTAGGCAATGAGTTAACTAATTTTAAAGAATTTCGCTTTTGTATAGTTAATTATGTTGATATTTGATTTTATCAGGCCGCTTCTATACGGATCGCACACATTTGTTAATTGACTACCTTAAAATCAGTAACGTACGATTTGAACTCCCTATCCACAATAAAGAGAACTCCGAATTCTCACTTTCCAGCAGGCTTCCCACTTTTGAATATTTGTTGCGATCTTATATCTGGAATATCACTTGGAATCCATTTCGCTTAGTTGATTGCCAGTATGTTTACTTTATATGGACTGGTCTGTTGTAAAAGGTCTTTAATAGCGCCAGGGTTGTTCAGTGATCTGACATTCAAGGATCCAGTGCTATCATCTTTTTTTTTTGCGAGGTCGTTGCCGTAAATCTTATCCATTTCAAGGATCTTTTGCAGGATTTGAAACAATATCGTGTTTTCCAGGAGCAGAGAGTTAGCCTGTCACCCAACCTCTATTCTGGCGGCATGGTTATTACTGACAACTCCGTTATCAGGCGTGGAAGACTCACCTTCACCATTTTATGTCACCACAAGTAAAGTGTAAGTAAGATTAAGTAGCACATCTGCAGGTGTATTTACAGTTATTGGCGTTTTTCGGAAATTAATGTCCTATCATTGGGGAACCAATAAACCCAATGAGTGGCTCCAAGACCATGTATTACCATTAACTGTGGAACTTAGGATGAAGAATCATGGAAGGTATGGGTTGGGGAAACAAGGGAATCCCTTTTCCATTTTCAAATGGGCTTCGGACTGTCTACGGCGGAGTTTTGGTTGTGAGCATTAAATTTTACTACCACGTAATTCACATGCGTTTTATTGATTGATATATTATAAAATTTATCAAAAACATAAAGCAAGTTTTAAAGTTTTAAAATACTCATAATCTAAATGGCCCACAAAACATTTTAAATTTAAGCATTATTTAATCCAGAAATTAGTCATATAAAACAATAGCATATGCTATCAAGTGAGAATTACTATATATTATCAGTTAATTGAAAAAAAAGGACAAAAAAAAACCAACAAAAACTTTAAAAAACTTCTTTTTCTTCTTCTTAGCACTACAGCCCCTTTCGGGCCTTCGCATCCTGCAAACAGCGCCTCCACCTGTCTCGGTCCGTTGGCCGCGTATTCCAATTCCGAAATTCAAGCAGCGATGAACTGTCTTCGTCGACCGAGTCAGACCAGCGTTTCTTCGGTTTCCCCACTGGCCGCCGACCTTCAGTTCTCCCAACGAATACCTTCTTGGGTATCCGTTGTTCGTCCATACGATTCATGTGTCCAGCCCATTGCAGCTTCCGCAGTCTTATAATCCTTGACACCTCCGGTTCGTCAAAAATTTCATACAGCTCATGGTTGTATCGAATTCGCCATTGGTCCCCGTCTAGCTTCACTCCGATGATTCGCCTCAGGACCCGTCGCTCAACGGCGTTCAATATATTTGCGGATGCTCGGGTTAGGGTCTATGTTTCACACCCATAGCATAACACAGGTCTTATCGTAGATTTGTATACTTCGAGCTTTGTTTTTCTGTGTATGCAGCTGGTCTTCAAGATCGTCAATACTGAATAAAATATTTTATTTGCGAGCTGTATTCTTCGGCGTATTTTGTCTCTTTCATTGCCCGTTCTCGTTATTTTGGTTCCTAAATACACAAATCCACTAACATTTTCGATAGTGTATTCGCCAAGTGTGATATTTTGTGTATTTGGGGTATTTTTCCTTGACTGCGTCATGAACTTTGTTTTATTTTCGTTGATTTGTAGCCCTACTAGTTTTGCTTCGCTGTCGAGTTTCAGGAAGAGTTCTTTGGCAGTTGTTAATGACCGTGACAGAATGTTGATGTCGTCCGCATAGGCCACTACCTGGCTCGACTTGTATAGTAATGTACCTCGCGTATCGACAGGTAGCTTCCGTATGACGTACTCCAGAGCCAAATTGAATAGCAATGGCACCAACCCATCTCCCTGCTTTAGTCCGATATTTGTGTCAAAGGCATCGGTGAGTTGGTAATTGATGCGGACTTGCGAGGTCGTCGACGTCATTGTCATTTTGGTAAGACGCACTAATTTGGCTGGGATGCCCAAACCAAGCATTATTTGGTACAGTAGGTTACGGTCAATACTGTCGTATGCTTGCTTGAAGCCAACGAAAGTTTGGTGTACGTCTATGTTGAACTCCCAACATTTTTTTAAAAAACTACTTATAACTAAAAAACACAACAAGAGTGTGTACTTTGAGCTTAGAACTATTATGTACCAACTTAATTCCAATCAATTTTATCAAAAACAAATTTAGCTAGTCTTAATAGAACAATATTATAATACTCCGAGCTTGCATGTTAAACTCATCAAATACAATCAAAATTACCATAGCAGTAATAAACTGCAACAAAAATCAAAAACAGAAAACTTCGAAGAACCACAAATGACCATGAAACCTAGACGGCTCCGTATCAGCATGACCAGCCTCAACACACCTTGCAAATGAGTATCTCCGTTGAAGCAGTTGATCCCGTGGGCTCAAATTTGGAAGGCATTCTATCTTCTTAGTGATGACCTATATATGCGATATATAAACGGGGCACCATTAGAATAAAAAATATACCGACTCATGTCCAGATACACGAGTGCTCCTGTAGGAGTGAAGCCAGTGGTGATACAAGTCTCAATGTACGAGTACTCCTTACTAAGGTTGAACGGCTGCAAAATCCAGGGGTTTTCACTTACATTTACAGACTTCAGAATATTATTTCGAACAAGCTTCATAATGAATGTATCAACTCTCATCACATTGGCAGTTTGATAGATTTTTCAATTCGATACATAGTGTTTTCAACCTGTCTCAAAATTTCTCTATGGACCAGTATATGCGCGAATATGTTTCCTTTCGAAAATTTGTAAAATTGTTATAGCATTCTGACTATCCCAAATCGGACATCCATATGTTAAAACCGGTTTAATCAGAGCCTTGTACAAATCAGTTTGACCTTTTGATAAATGTGTTTGGAATGAAAGAGTTGCCGAAGGGGCATGTTGTGTTAGCATGATTTTTATATGTTCATTATGGTACATATACTGATCGAGATAAATACTGATACACAGGATTTATTTGGAATCAGTTCTGAATTGCTTTCACCAACCATAATGTGGAAATTCTTCCAATAAGGCTTCATGTCCTGACTGTCCAATCGTAGCGTTTTCCGAAAGAAAGTTGTTTCGCATTTTTGCGCATTCACTTTCATTTGGCAACTGTCTGAGTAGGCCTACACATTGTTGAATATTTTCTGAAAATTTCTTTGAACAAATGATGCCTTTTGGTTCGCCACGAAAATAGTAAGATCATCGGCAAACATGACTTAAATCAATATGGAGTAGCTGCTCCTTGCTGGAGATCATTAGGCGAGGTCAGATGTTTCAGCTTGTTGCCGGCTTCAAACAGGTAAATCCAGTTTCATTACACGAGAAGGATGCCACGTCAAGAGGAAGGAAACAAGACCCATGAGTCCTGGAAATTTTCTAACGGCCTGGCCGCACGCACTGCAACTAATGCATAGTTATCTGTTCAAGACATCTATCGATAGCTTAAGAAGAAAGATCTCGTATGAGAGATTAGAAATGCGTTCTTGGTCTCAGGATGAAAATGGTCAGGATGCACATCTCATGCATGATACTCGTGTTCACTTGTCAACGGCTACCAATAAAATGGACTCAGTGATACACATACATAGACAAAATGTGTTTCGTATACAAAGTGAGCATGGGTGCAATGTTGGACCATGGAGAGCTTAGATAATCTAAATGTTGAAAAAATTCGCAATCCCGTTTACGACTAAGTCTGACCTGGCCCAGTCAAGAACTTAAAGTCGTGCATCGTTGTCAGATTTTCATCAGTTACAAGAAAAATTTTCCCATGTAATGCTTTACACACAATGATGACAAAATGTCTAGTAAACTTGCCTGAAGGAGTGTTAAAAATTAGTCCATCCAACCAAACTGTACTGAATGCTTTCTCCATATCAATGAGACATGGGCAACAAATTAGCTATTGTTGTTTGCAACAGATGTCAAAGATTGCTTTACTTATCGCATATATGGTGGAATGTCTGGCTTGGCAACCAAACTGGCAACTCGACATCAACTTATATTTCTCAATGCGGGCGTATAATGCTTGCTTCAATATAGTTTCAAGCACCTTGCTGATTTTAGGCAGCAATCTGATTGGGCAATTGCTTTTAAGGCTTGAAGTTTCCTTTTCTTTTTTTAATATTGAAAAAATCCTGTTCTTTTTTAGAGAATAGGAACTGTCCCACATGCAATAATTTCTAATAGCCACCTCAGATAAATTTCGTAGTGTTTTATAGGAAACACCGTCGACACTGGATGTTTTCTTGGTGTTTAGACAGCCAAATAGGAGACACAAGTTTTTATAGCTGATAAAATAATAAAGAATATTTCCGCACGATACTGAGTTGGAGGTCAAAGTTTCAGTGAAATGGCGAAGAGATTTGCCGTTCTAAAAATAGAGATCTATTTCATCGTTAGCTAGATTCTTGTCATTAGCAAGACTTACCGCCGTCAGAAGGTGGAAGTTGTGCCTGGTATTCTCAATTAACTTTCGTATAACAAATTTCCGAATCTAGTTTCCTGAAATTAAGGTGATGACTTTGATTTTGAACTGAAATGAAAAAGACAGTACCCCTTTGATGATTTGCTTCCTCTACATTGGCAAAATTGTCACTATCATAAGGGAGCATCTGCAATATCTATTGAAGATTGTTAAATTTGAACTCACGTCTTGCGTCAGCAATGCAAAGTTCCAAATATGAATTCGTCCTAGGGTATGTTGGAAACTCCGACTCATATTTGTTGCACTTGTATTCAATTTGATTCTCTGTTACCTAAAATTTCAGGAATACACCTCTTGTATTATGGTTGGTGCTCAGTCACGATTTAGACCGAGCATTAAGATCGCTGACAAGATTATAATAACTGTACAGCCTGCTCTATTCAAGTATCACAGACTTGAAACCGAGCTCCTTCTTGAGTTTGAGAACTTTTCAAAGAATTCAAAATTTGTGAATTCAAATTTATAAGTCTGTTAGAAACGATAGGGTCTTTTTACCAATACGTCACTTGCCCCATCCTCGTTTGCTCTATCGTTCTTACGAGTTCTAAGTCCTTGAACATCATTGGGCGCCATGAATTTAGGTGAGATTCGGTGAGGGGCATGATGTTATGCTTTTCCTTAGAAATGAGTTCAAGAAGATATTCACGTGGATAGAGAGGTACAATTGAGTTGACATTGATCGAGATTAAAAGTTATTTCGAGATATTTGAAAGACCTAAACGTTCAAAAACAAGTTTTTTTTCGTATCTTGTTTGTTAATTTTTTTTGACAAAGAATTATGAAGTTGTTGGATTTTAAGAGGTGCTTCTTAAAATCCAACAACTTCATAATTCATTGTTCATACTTGCATTATTTGGATTATTTACTGTATCGTCTACTGATCCTCTAGAGGTGAGTGCAAAAGATACCCCGGACTTGGCAAAGTTGAAAGGTATCACACTGCGATGCATTTGCGTTCGTTTTGGAATAAATTTAAATTTTGTATCAGCAGCATCTTCGATATGATGCTGGGTGACCAATTCTATCGTAGTTGACAAACTTCAATTTTTCTTTAGTCTCCGTCTGAGCCTGTTTACACTCATCGGAAATATGATTTTCGTTGCCATTTTACACACCGAGAGTGCATGGGGTAGGTTGCAGCCAAATGACCAAATCTGTGACATCGGTAACACTAGTTGGCTACTCTTTTCCAAAGGCGTTCTTTGGTCATCATTCTTAAATTCAAGTACCTGACTTATCAAAGGGTGCTTGGACTGCATTATTATTAGATATATATGCAAGACAAAGCGATGAACTCTTCTTTTTGATGGTCAAACACCCTGTTGCAGAGGTTTTGACAGAAATAAATTCAATTTCTGGTGCAGCTTCCTTGAGCACTTGAAGGAGGTCCGGAGCTTAGACCCTTCTAGAGAAAGGTTGTATTTTTCGCTTCTTGGGATACAGATATAGGTGAAGTGTGGGACCTCCCTGGAATTCAGAGTATCTTTGGATGACTTGAAGTTAAACAGTGATTTTATTTTAATTGTTAATTTCTCTGCGTTTACTGTTTTCATTTCAAAATTGCTTAGTTTATTTTCAGCTGCCAATAGCTGAACCACATCTCTTCCGTTTTATCTGAATACATTTAATGGCAGAACTTTTTCTGCCTCATTTCTGAGGAACCAGCAGAACTGCAAGTTGGTTTTTTTGCTTTGATTTTATTTTTAGGGCTTTGTACAAAAATACAAAAACCTATTGCATTCACGACCTATGTCCGTCAGTCCGTCTGTATGTCACAGCATTTTTTCTCCGAAACTATAGAAGCTATGAAACTCTGTGGAAAGGTCGGAAGTGGTGATTTCTTGAAAGTTTTGGGGTGTAAAAATTTTTCAAAGGGGTTTTAGGGAGGCCTCTCCATTAAGGAAGTTGACCTTTAAAATAATTTTTTTCACCATTGTTAGCCGAATAGGGGGTCATGGAAAGGCCTCAATGAGATATTTTCAAAACAAGTTGCAAAACTACCTTATCAGGAAATGCAGGGGCCGGGGAAGGGGAAATGTACGAACATTTCAACGTTTAAGGTACATGCTTTTAACACTTAATTCAATTTAATGAATGACTGAAGATGAGTACCTACAATTAAAACTCATAGGTGAAACAAGTCGAGGAGGTAGGAGAGAGCTCCTAATACGAGAGCTTTGTAACCATTCTAGTATACAAAAAATCTTTCTGATGCCATAAGTCGATGATGATGCAAAAATTTCGTGCATTTCCCCTTCTCCAGCCTTCCTCAGCACTGGTGAAGTAATTTTAAGACCTGTTTTGAAAAGATCTCATTGGAATCTTTCATATAACAACCCACTTGACCAACTTTCGTGAAATAAATTTTTTGGGGATGAATCCTCTATTTGGGGGAGCCCCTTTGAAACTCTTTGAACTTTTTATTTGACCCCAAAACTTTCTTGAAGTCATAACTTCCGACCTTTCCACAAAGTTTCAAAGCTGTAGCTTCTATAATTTCGAAGAAAAACTGCTGTGACATACAGACGATCGGACGGACTGATGGACACAGGTACCGATTTCAAAAGGGTTTTGTATTTTAGTACAAACCCCTTAAAAGACAGACAAAACAAATGATAATTTATCAAGTAACATATGTATTTCTCAAAATCTTTGAGTGGATTAAGAAATATCCTTGACAATTTCAAGATAACACATTTGTTACAAAAGAAAGAGTAGCAATTATTATAAGATGCGAAGTGATTAAGAAAGGTAAAAATAAGATGAAATCAGAACGTATTGCAGCTGCTTGAACGAAAATACAGCCAAGCATGGTACTGACCATATAACCTTCTTGAGTGCCGATACATACGATCAAGATAATGAGATACTCTATCTTTAAGCCAAGGCCCGGAAGCGGCTGTGTTGCTTAAAAACAAAAAAATGAGATGAAGCAAAAAATCGAATATTAAATAATCAGAACAAATGTTTTGAATGAGATGTTAGGATTATTTTATTGTAGAAATGTAGCACGTAAAACAGCTGTCTGATTTAAGGACAACATAAATTCACACTGATAAAGGAACTAGTTAATTTTTGATTTATATATCAAGTTGCAAACAGTCAATACTTTAAATTAAAAAAAAAACATGTTTGTGTTATAGAGGATATAATTAAATCAACTTTTCACTTTTTTCGTAAATATACTCATAAAGAGATTAGAAGTGGTACGAAGCAATATTCTTAGAACGATTCTAGCAAAATATTTATAATTTAATCTTCAACATTTCATCATATTATGTACAAAACTGTTGGAAAAAATAAGATGAAATCATATTTTATTCAGAAGAATGTTTCATTTTTTAACTCGATAATCACCCATCCTAACTTCTTGAATTGCTCGTTTTACAACAAAAAAAAAACAATGTTCCATTCTATTTTTGCCCTTATTGTCTCTTTAAACTAAAAGCATCATTTCTCTTGACTTGCCGAATAGACTAAAAATCACTGCAATAGATGAAAGCATTTATGTATCACATTTGTTTATGAAACTTTTCTCTATATAAAAGTATATTTTCTAGCAAAATGCTCAAAAGCTTTCCATTCCAAAAACTTTTCTTACACAATTCTTGCATAAAATCACTTAAGAAGGACATACTTACGCTATAGTAAAACACATTTCAACCTTTTTCCTCAAAGATTTGCGTCCTTTCCCATTTAAAGTCAGTGGGTAAGATGTTTCTTTATGTGAAGAAATCTTTCTTAACTTCAGACATATTTCACTGAAGAAATGGTAATGGAAAACTTTTTCATTACAATTTGCATCCTTTCATTTATCATCCAAATGAGACGGATGAAATCTTTCAACGTTTTGAAACAATACTTACATTCAATTATTTTAGCTTCAACTCTTTTGTATTTTCGTACGTAAAAATGATAGGAATGGAAAAAAATTATTTCCAGAATAAATAGTTGGATTTCGAGTGAATTCAGCTTGTAATAAAATTAAATATTAGAAACATTTCGATCAATTAGCGCGAAAATCCAATAAATCGATTGTGAGGCGTGCTGTGTGGCTAGTTGCACCGTCTTGTTGAAACCACATATCGTTGATGTCAAGTTCACCTAATTTTGGCCACAAATAATCTTCCAACATAACACGATAGCGCTCTCCATTGACGGTAACATGACGGTCATTTTTATCCACGAAAGAATACGGCCCAATCACCCCTCCGGCATGAAACCACCAAACAGTAGTTTTTTCCAGATGCAACGGTATCTCAAAAAGCACATGTGGGTTTACTATGACCAATAATGCATATTTTGCTTATAAACAAAGCTATTCAGCCAGAAATGAGCTTCATCGTTTAAAATGATTTTTCGATGAAATTCTTCATTTTCTTCAAGCTTTGCCGGAGCCCAATGGCTGGTTTGTGAACTTTACCAGTATGAAAATCTTGACTTTAACTAACGTTTTGACATTGGCAGTTCGTTAAAAAAGTTTAAGGCTGCGTTCATATAAAGATAATAAATCGTTACGTCTCTAATGCAAAACCCTATAAACATTATTTACAGCAGCTGCTTAAGTCGGTACGGTTGCGATTTCTTTTTATTGTGACCGAATTTAAGGCCAAAAACGCAATAAATATGTTAC
>OZ017738.1:51327996-51560496 GCA_963969285.1 Odontomyia ornata | reverse complement strand
GGGGGAAAACGTTAACCGGAGGTTACTTAAGTTCCGGAAGGTTGGCGTGCTTTTTTCCTTTTGGGAGTTTAACATCAACTGGCAGAGGAATAAACGGAGTGGTATTCGGCGAGAGCATTTTTTTTCGAATTGGAAAAGGAACCTGGATTTTGGATCAAGGAATTAGGACGAGATAACTGAGACCCGATGGTGACTGTATCAAAAAGAGGAAGAAAGGGGCCCCTTGCTAGAAAAGTGAATAAACATATGTAAGCGGCTTATTTTGTTAGAGGAAAATTTATATTGGAAAAGTTTGCGGTAAAATACAAGATATTACTCAGAATTCGAGTAAAGTTAACATTAGATTTTCTTTCCTTGTTAGCACATAATTACATTCATTTTCAGCTTATGAAAAGTGTAGCTCGGAAATTCTTTTTCCGGGACGGCGACCAGGCAGAAAGACATGGGAAAATTAATCAAGGTAGTAGTATTCGGTGGTGCAGTAAACGATAGTGTGGTTTCAGACGTATATCGTCGGGTTGGTGTTAAGAGATAATGAGGGTGTTAATTTGGTTGCCCTGGTGTGGGAAACTGCGAGTTTTATGTGGCGGCGTAATATTTTGAATCGTACTGCGTGGTAGGGTGTTGGGAAGTGACCTCCGCGGGTAGGTGGTGGCGAGCGCCAAAACGTTTTTAAGTGATAATTTCACTGCAGATGGTCGTTTTTTCGTTTGAACGACCATATGGAGGCTCGGTGAATCGAGTGAGTGGCGCCCACGCCCGTCTTTAGGTGAGTTAGTTTGGTCGGTAGAACCTCAGCCGGAGTAGCCCGAATATATCAGTGGGGCGGCAAGGGAATTGGTAATAAGTTTATGAAACTGAGATAAAAAGGTTGGTACATGCGTTTGAACATATTTAATAACTTCATATTTTTGATAACAAGTTATATCGGCGGCGTCCCTTACCAATGTATTGCAGAATTATACAATCTTGGCACAACCACATACGTATCGACCAAATATCAACTGTAAAAACTAATCTTTGTTCATAAATAGTATATGACATGCACCCGTTGGTATGGCCAGGAGTTTTTACTGCTTCAATTTCATGCCTTTCAAACTGTACTGTTAAATATTTACCAACTTTTTGCCACTCGTTTGTGAAATAACGCTCAATGTGCCAATCAGAAGTTTCTTAAGATAGCCAGTTTCAGTTATATGATCTGCAGGTATATATATACTCCAAGACCAAGCTCTTTAATTAATTGGGTCTCTTTTTGCGTGCTCCAGGTCTGGGTCAATCAAGACGGCTTCCTTTATGCTTGGGTCCGCAGGGGAATGGCTTAAGATGTCAACTGAACGACGGATGATCAGCTAACTCTTAATTCTGCTTTAAAATTACCCTTAGAATCACAACAAAAATTCAATTGTACTCTAATTTTAAAAGATTATACTACCTTGGGCCGGGATAATATCAAAAACTCCAAACCGGAGTAACTTAAACATTTAATTTTGATTCCGAAAATAGTGCAAAGCTCCGGCTCTGCCCTAGTTACCTGTAACAATATGTATGGGCCAAGTTTTCATATTCAAAAGAGGTTGTTTGAATTTCAAATTGTTTTACAATACCCTTCTGGTAGGAGCACTCTTCTGCTTCTTTTGCTTGTTATATCATCATAGGGCAGTTGGTTTTGGAATTCACCTAAAGTGATAGTTGAATAATCGAGTAAAGAGAATGTCAAAAGTCGCGATAAATAAATTTTTAATAGCTAGACATTTCGTGCATATAACAGGTCATTCAATAAGTCCGTAGGATAAGTAAGAAAATAAAACAAAATTTTGACAAAACTCGATTTTATTATTTAACATAGTTGCCTTCGAGCTCGATAGAGTGAGTATAGCGATTTTCCAACTTTTCGATACCACTTTTATGGTACGATTTCTCTTTCTCATTAAAATAGGTCTCAGTTTCAGCGATTACTTCATCATTGGACTTAAATTTCTTTCCAGCAAGTATTCTCTTGAGATCTGAAAACAGGAAAAAATCACTGGGGGTTAAATCTGGAGAATACGGTGGGTGGGTAAGCAATTCGAAGCCCAATTCATTCAATTTTACCATAGTTTTCTTCAATTTGTGACACGATGCATTGTCTTGGTGAAACAATACTTTTTTTTTTGCAAACGCAGCCGTTTCTTAGCGATTTCAGCCTTCAATCGATCCAAAAGTGCACAGTAATAGTCGCTGTTGATGATGGTTCTTTTTTGGAGATAGTCGGTGAATATTATTCCATTCGCATCCAAAAATACAGACGCCATCACCTTACTGGCTGATTGTTGCAACTTTACTCGCTTTGGGTTCGGTCCTATGGCAAAATTGAATCCTGCCGTCCGCCCAGCTGACTGTCTTTTGGATTCTGGTATATAATAGTGAAACCATGTTTCTCCATTGTCACATATCGCCAAAAACTCCTCTGAAGAATCAATGCGTTGTTGATTTTGGTCGACTGTGAGCTCACGCGGCACCCACTTTGCATAGAGCTTTCGCATACCCAAATGTTCGTGTAAAAATACTACCATCTGATATCTTTACAATGTCAGCTAGCTCGTGCACCTTCAATTTGCGATCGTTCATAACCAATTTGTGGATTTTTTTTATGTTTTCTGGAATAACAGCCTCATTTGGGCGTCCACTGCGTTTTGCATCATTTGTGCTGGTACGACCACGTTTAAATTCAGCAATCCACGTCTCTACCATTAGTCTCGATGGAGCAGAGTCCGGATAATGTTATCAAGCCATAGTTTGGTTTCCATTGTATTTTTTTTCATCAAAAGGCAATGCTTTATCAAATCTCGAAATCCACTTTTTTCCATTTTTTCTCAATAACAAAAGTTTCTTCGTACAAAATGCTATAACTCACGAATCAATAGTCCAATTGCTGTCAAATTCATACACGTACCGTTTGAAGGTTAGTACTAATAAAAAATTGGGAAAAAAATCTAGTAACGCCATCTATGTGTCATCCTACGGACTTATTGAATGAAATAATACAACCTATAAACAAGAGCAAACGCTGCTCAGAACTGTAGAAATAATTTTCTTCTTTGTAGCTTTTGATAAATGTTTTTGGATGTAAGTTTCTCTTATGAGCAGGAAAAGAGAATTCACGGATGCTGTAATTCTAGTTCCCCCATAAAGACTTCTAAAAAAGAAGTAATTCTCAGTCATGCATGCTTCCTTAGATAATAACCATTCCTTCTAAGCAAAGCAGGCAAATTAATAAAAAAAATTATTTTACTTTGTAAATAAAAACGATTCTCTAAAGGAAAACTCTCTATTTCAATTACTTTTAAGCAAAACATTTATGTGCGAACATTATGCAATATACTATAGTTTGTTAGATACATTGTTTCAGTGCTAGACAACGTATTCAGTAATTCTCCTCAATAATGATTTATGAGCATAGTTGACGACTTTCTGTTTGCCCACAAAGTTGCGCATATTCCGAAAAGTTGAATTTCCGAGTATCAATTGGAAACTTTTACATTACAATCCAGATCTAGATAGTTTTGGATAGTTAGCCTCAAGTCTCGGCAATACAGAAATATTTAATGGGAAATGCTACAACATTTTACATACATATATTCTTTGCCATGCATTATGAGGAGTATGCATTTTTGATTTGAAAAATCCAAAAAATTCTAGCTTGTTAAGTTTAAATAGCTTTTCAGCTTAGCAGATTCATGGATTATATTTTCATATAACAAGTAATATATGTACGTTTTATGTATAAAATAAATCATTTTAGAAAATGGACTCCTTTTCAAAAAGAATAGCCATTCAATTTTCAATTCAGCTCAAACATACGAGTGCAATAACATAAGTGTCCTTAAAGCAACATAAAATACCCTTTTTACCATGTAAGCACACTTTTCTGCACGAAGCACAAATTTTGAGTGTTTCGAAGTCACTTCATTGTTAGTCGTAACGACAGCGTACGGTAAATATAATGTCAAAACTACCTCAATAGTAGTAAAGCCTACAGTCGAAAATGGTTGAATACGTTTGTTTCCCGTCTCCTTGTGAATTATTTACAAATTCACAGTTCTGGTCGGTGTTGACGACAATCCTGGCATCCAGCCCAAAGGTGAGTGAATGGCGGAAAGTGTTACTCAAGTGCGACATTAGGCGTTGAAAGCAAAAACGTTCTTATCCATAAATTTCTTTCCAAGTCATTTGCTTTCATTACCGTTAGTTTGCATGATATATCCATTAGTTTGCCGCTATTGTCGCGAAAGTCGATT
Organism: Odontomyia ornata; assembly: GCA_963969285.1. Classification (NCBI taxonomy): domain Eukaryota; kingdom Metazoa; phylum Arthropoda; class Insecta; order Diptera; family Stratiomyidae; genus Odontomyia; species Odontomyia ornata. The sequence continues at coordinate 51,556,216 of OZ017738.1, read as the reverse complement.
CGGGTGGAACATAGCCCGGCACTGATCCAAATCTCATAACGACACCTTTAATCAATAGTAATTTGTATGGATTGGAAGGAGGCGGCGCTGTTAGCTCTTGGAAAAATGACTAGGAAAATAGCAATTTCTGATGGTTTGGCACAAGGAAATCTCTTTTCATTTGAGTACAGCTTTGCACATTGAATCGATAAGAAATTGTTGTTATTAGCACATCTAAGTGAATAAGGAGGCGTTGAAGCGGATAAAATGTTGATGTAGAGCACAAGGCGCTGAAAGCGTTTGAATGATATCATAAAACGCGGTTGGTGTGAATTTTATCGGTAGCTTTCATTGCTATGTCAAGAACTTAATAAGCGATTGAGATTATTTCTGAGCTAATATTATGAACATTAAAATGTGATGCCTTGTATGAGTTTTCAAAAAACTTCACGGAGCTAACGTCATTTTGATACTAAGAAAGCCAGATTATCAGCTGTCCACAAATGTCAAAACATTAAACACGGTAAAGTTGCAAGTGACAGCTATTAGATAGCGGTCGGGAAAATATAGACTTTAATGTGGAAGGAAATCACTTCAAATAATGAAATTTTGTTTGGCGTGGCAAGAGATGAGTTATTTGATTAAAAATCACAATTTTGAATGCTGTGATTGCTGAAGTTTCAAAGAAAGTTCGGATGACTCACGTTGGTGTTGTCAAATTAAATTTTGAGTTGATAACTTTTGACATACAACGTGGGGTTATTTTAATCCCAGGACTTTTCAAATGCATTTAATTTTATATAGACCATAACCAAATTAGTTGGGGGGTGTTCCAGTGCCTCCTACCCCAATTCCGATATTTTATCGAGCGTGAGACGCGCGTTATGTACAAAACGTACAAAATATTTATTCTCTTATACATTCATACGTACATATGAAGCATAAACCCACAGACAAAAACAAGTTATCTAGATAAATTGATAAGTAACGAGTTAGCAACAATAACGTGAAGAATTTTCAGTCTCTATAATTTTAAGGGACTCCCATGATAAATAGTTGCCAGTTTTTGAAGTGTTCCGATCGGTGTAGGTCCACGATAAAGTTTGCAAAACGGAGATGGATCGTAGTAGTCTTTGCGTATAGACGTCTTTTAAATCGCTCCTGTCAAAAGTTTTCAAAAATTAAATTAATTTTTTAAAAACGTTAGTCCGAAGTTAATTTTTATAGGAAAAAATCTTATATTGTCGAAGTAATCGACTCAGGAAATTTCTATCGAATATTTTTACTTCGATTGGTAACGAAAAACAAATTACCAAAGAAAACTTCGCCGCTGGTATGGAGGAACCCAACGGCTTCTCACCGTTGGGGCAACCAGGGGAAACGACGAATACGAAACTGGCTATAATCACCAAAAGAAAACATAACGAAGAAAACCCCGCAGATGGAGGGTGCAAGCTGCAAATAATAGCGGACAATCAACAAATGGCCAAATTGCAAAAAGAAAATGATGAACTAAGACAAGATATACAGTCCCTCAAGGATCTCTTCAAGAAAGGGATGAAACATCAAAAGACGCAGCCGCAAAATCAATAGCAACAGGTAACAAAGCCGAAGAAAAGTAAAAAGCAAGCAATTCCAGAGGAAGTTCTAAGTGCTGGTGGCACTAACGAGAGCCAAAACTATTTTGCAGCGCTGGAGAGATTAGCCGAAGATATGGAAATTGAAGAAAACATAGAAGGTAATTCTAATCAAGATAGTGACTTAAACAAAAATAAGGAGAAAAAACCAGCCCGCAGTTCTGCTGGTTCCTCTGAAAAAGCTTCCAACAAGACAGAAAAAGTTCCGTCAATCAACTTGTTCGGACAAACCGGCAAAGATATGGTTCGGCTATTGGCAGCCGAAAATAAACTGGCCAATTTCGAAATCAAAAGAGTTAATGCCGAAAAATTAACTATAAGGACGAAATCACTGGTTGATTGCAAGTCAGCCAAAGATGCGCTGATTTCTGGGGAGGTTCCACACTTCACCTATACCCCAAAAAGTGAAAAGAATCAGACCTTCTTGTTGAAGGGTTTGGACAGCGGAGAGGATACGGTCGATCTTCTTCAGGTGCTCAAGGAAGCTGCACCAGATATTGATTTTGTTTCAGTCAAAGCCTTTTGTGATAAGAAGGTCAACCATAGAAAGGAAGAATTTACCACTTTCCCATACTTCTCACTAAAACCCGCCTCAATTCATGACATTCCATGGAACTCAAGGATTTTGCATTCGTAAAAAACGATAGGGTAATAGGTGATGGGGGAGGTGGCACCGGGATATTGGTTAGAAGACCCTATTGTTTCCAAAATATTGAAAAAGTCGAATTCAAAAACTTTGAGTTTCTTGAAGTGTCCGTCATCAAAATTTCACTGCCAGGTGGGGATAACTTCTTCGTTATGCAACTGGTCAAAATGCTCTCAAGTTCAAGGAGGAACTCAATTTCATGTTTGAAATACTCGAATTGAACAGGCTGCATAGTTATTATATTTTTGCCGGTTACCTGAATGCCAAGCATACATCATGGCTAAACGCCACCAATAATCCAAGAGGTGTATTCTTGAGATCGTGGATAACAGAGAACCAAATTGAATACAGGTGTAACATATAGGAGTTCCCAACATACCCTAGGACAAATTCATATTTGGACATCTGCATTGCTGACGCAAGACTTGAATTCAGTTTCAATAGTCCTCAACGGAAACTGCAGGTGCTTCCTTACGATAGCGACCATAACGCAATCGTAATGGAAATCAATCATCAAGAGATGATGTCTTCCTCATTCCAGTTCAACATGAAAACCATCGGTTGAACTTCAAACAAGTTGGGTAGACAGACCTATGCTCATGTCAGAAGGGTTTTGTACGAACGAATATCTGTAAAATCAAGAAAGACGTCATGTTCGAGGATCATACTATTATTAACAAAGGTGTAAGAAGTTTGACTTCTGAGGCATTTGTTAAAGTTATACCCATAAATATCTCACTTGATAATTTTTTCAGATTTTTTAGATCACGGATATCCATTCGCGAGGGAGGAAACTCATTTTTCATGTATTTCCCCCCCCCTCTGTGCCCCCACTGAAGCAAAAACTGTCAGTTTAAGAACTGTTTTGAAAAGCTCTCATAGAGAATTTTCATTTGATACTCATATCGGCTACTTTTCATGAAATTTTTTCATGGGCCACTCCTCTGTACTGTAATCATCGATTCATGGTCTATTTTTTCAAATCCTAGAATGGTTACAAAGCCCTTTTGCTAGGAGCTCTCTCCTGCCTCTTCGACTTGTTTCAATTGTATGTACTCATCTTCATGATACCTATTATTCCTGAAATTTTCATGCAAATCCTAGCAAAGCCGTAGTGTCTAAGTCGGTAAAAAGCGCATATGGCTCCATAGCCATATGTTTCCATAGTAATACAGGGCACATTGTTCCATAGTAATACAGGAAAATTCAAATCGCTATAACTTCGTTAAATACTATTCGATCTTTATGAAACTTTCAAAAAAGATTAACCCTATAAATAGTCATCTGTTTGCTAAATTTTATTGAATTTAAGGGTACTATTTAGATTTTATTCAAGAAAACATAAAATCGATAAATCATACTATTACTAACAAAGTTGAGTGAATTTCGACCTTTCATGTATTTGCTGTTGTTATACTCATCGAGGCCTACATTCATGATTTTTTCCAGATTTTTCGGATGGAAGATGTCCAATCGCGAGGGGGGTACGCGAAAATTTCGTACATTTCCCCTTCTCCTACCCCCTTGGTACTCTTAAGGCAATTTTAAGACTTGTTTTGAAAAGATCTCATTGACACCTTTCCAATGACACCCTACTCGACTTCCAATGGTGAACAATTTTTTGAGGGGTCACCTCCCTATATGGGGAGGCCCCCTTAAACCCATTGAAAAATTTTTCCAACCTTGAACTTTCAAGAAGTCACCACTTCTGACCTTTCCACAAAGTTTCATGGCTGTAGCCTCTATAGTTTCGGAGAAAAAGTGCTGTGACATACAGACGGACGGACGGACGGACAGACGGACACAGGTCGTGATTGCAATAGGGTTTTGTATTTTAGTACAAAACCCTAAAAAACAGACTGAGGAAAGTTTCAAAAGAAGTTTAATCAGGAATACCAGAAGCAATGTCCTCCTCCTGATGATGGCAACTCTTGCTCAATGGTTCCTTATGACAGGAATCTAACTAACGATGAAATAGATGTCTATTTGTCGAAGTTAGAGAAGCTGACGTTGGAAACGATTGAGAAAGTAGTTCCTAAGATTAAACATCGAAACAATATGGAAGGATATGAAACACCAACCATCGCAAGGTTCAAAACATTGAAAAGCTATCTTTTCATACGCGTCAACAATATTTATCGACGATTTTTGGACTACAGCCATACCTCGTTGGCTTTGTAGAAATTACACCTAAAGAATGTCCGGAACTTAATCCGGTCATACTTCAGGAGTGGAGTCAACAATCAATGGGTGGAAAAACTGAAGAGTATTAGCCCACAGGACCCAGATGGCGTTTTCGCGAAAGTGAATAGCATATTCCGGAAGAAGTCTCGAGTGAAGGTATCGAATCTTGAAGTCGCTAGTGATGAGATAAATCTTCTCGATAGGGCTGGTATCGAAATCGATAGTACGACTCCGATTAGAAATGGAATCAGGATTATTTGTGAAGGATTGCATAAACTCGCCCTGATTGGAACACATTTTGAATTTGTCTATCTGCCAAACCCTGAGAGAGGGAATGAAATATTTTCAGAGGTCGTTGAAGCAAAAGTTTCCGACTTCAAATTAAGCCTGAACGGCCAATCAATTCTTCATTTCAATGAAACATTAACATCTGACCTCATACCGAGCTTGAATCTTATTGATTATTTTGTCAGCTATGAAGACTTGTGTTACATATTTCGCAGAATAAACAACAACTGACGGTATTCCAAATATAGTTCTCCGACATTTGCCTGAGGTTGCTATTAGGAATTATTGCATATTGCTCAACAACATGTTGAGCAATTCATATTTCCCAAATGAGTGGAAAAAGGCTAAGGTATTTCCGATCTTGAAGAAAGGAAAAGAATCTTCATGCCCCAAAAGCTTTCGCCCAATCAGCTTGCTGCCTAACATCAGCAAGGTGTTTGAAGTGATACTCAACAGAGTATTAAACGCCCACATTGAGAAATATGAGTTGATGCCGAATTGCCAATTTGGTTTTCGTACCAGGCACTCGACCATACAAGCAATAACGAAAGTAGCCTCAGACATATGTTGGAAACTAAACAACAAAGAATGTGTTGGAGTATGTCTCATTGATATGGAGAAAGCCTTCGATACGGTGTGGTTAGATGGACTAGTTTTCAAACTTCTTCAGGACAGGTTCTCCAGACACCTTGTCGCCATAATGTGCAATATGTTATACGGGAAATCATTTGTTGTACCTGATGGAAATCTGACAACAATGCGCGAATTCAAGGTCTTGAATGGTCTACAGCAGGGAACAGTTACTGCGCCCCTGCTTTTCTCAATATTCATTCGCAAGCTATTGAACAGCTTTGATTCTAATGTCTCGCAAACGCGATCATTGGTAGCGTTTGCTGATGATCTGATCATCTATACGGCAGACCGAAAAGCTACAATAGTTCAGAGCAATCTTCAAAATTTTTTTAATAATATGCAGCTATATACCGACAATTGGCGAATGAAGATCAATGCTCAGAAGTGCGAAACAATTTTGTTTCGGACAACGCTGCAGGGGGCTAGTCAAGACCTGAAACGTAATTGGAAGGATTTCCACATAATGGCTGGTGAGGGTAGTTCAGAACGGGTTCCACATAAAACCTGTGTTCGATACCTCGGTGTTCATCTCAATCAGTATCTGTACTACACTGAACATGTCAAAATCATACTCAGTAAAGCACTAAAAGTAGTCATGGCCCTTCGGCGACTCTTTCTTCCCAGATACATTGATCAAAAAGTCAAAGTTATTTGTTACAAGACCCTGGTGAGACCAGTTTTAACATATGGATGCCAGATCTGGTTTAACCAGAGTGCTAGTACTATGGAAAATTAAGAGTTTTCGAAAGGAAATGTCTTCGTGCATGTACTGGTTTGTAGAGAAAGCCTGAGGCGGATTGGAAGCACTATATATCGAATAGAAAAATTTATCAAACCGCCCAGGTGACAAGAGTCGATATCTTCATATTGAAACTTCTTCGGAATCATATCGCAAGATCTGTGACTGTGAGTGAAAACCCTTGGATATCACAGTCGTTGCACCCTACAGACGGGTATATTGTGACTTGCCTCACTACTGGCTTCATTCCTCCAGAAGCATTCTTGTATTTAGATATGAATCGATATGTTTTTGATTCTGACGGCGTCCCAACCATATATCACATATATCGACGGGCCACCGATAAGCAGATAAAATATCCTCCGAATCTGAGTTCACGAGACCAACAATTCCAATGGAGATACTCATTTGCTAGATTCGTTGAGGCTGGTCGAGCTGAGATGGAGCAATCTAGGTATTGGTGGCTGAATGACAATGTCTAAATTATTCGTGTTTATTTACTGTTTTTGTGTTTTTTTTCTCGTTACTTAGTTTTTAGTTTCATCTCATTGTTGCTACATCTAGTGTTGATGTTTATTTTGTATTTTAAATTAGGTATAGGTTTCAATATAAGGTAACGTTTGTTTTTTTTTTGATTGAACCTATTTAGAATTAAGGTGTAACATATTAGTTAGAGGATATAAGTTCACTGTTGTGTTAGTAATATAAGTAATTTTTGAATAATGCTGGTTGGGTTTTTGCCCTTTTTCCAATTGAATCAAAAAATATGTAATAATCTTAATTAATTTAAATTTGCTAGTGTTTTTTTTTCTTTAAATGTGTTTAACTGATAACGTATAAATTTAGAGAGCCATTCAAGCCATTAAGTTTTTCATAGTTTTATTGTTTGGAATTTGCTTTATATTCTTTTAAAAATTTATAGCCATTGGTATTAAATAAAGCGCTTTTGACTTTGACTTTGGTTAAATATCACAATTTTGAATGCTTTGATTGCGAAAGTTTCAAAGAAAGTTCCGATGACTTACACCGGTGTTTTCATATTAAATTTTGAGTCGATAACTTTTGACCCAACGTGGAGATATTATCATCCCAAGATCAGCGGCAGCGCGAGGCCAAAAATGTATATGGGCAAGATAAGCTCCACGAGGCTCTACAATGACATAACTGGAAAGGTATCATGGAAATCAAACAATTTAAATATATTTTTTTATTCGTACAAAAGTACATATTTTTATTTTAACATAAATAATTCAGAGTCTCGTTAGCAAGTGTTTTCTCAATGTGAGTTAAAAGTGAAAAATCATTAGTTGGACACTGTATGCTACTTTTATAAATCGGTGAATGGAATTCTATTATCTGGCTATTTTACTCCTGCTCTTTCAAGATGATGCCACTTGCTGACTAGACTTTAACAGTGGAAATAAAATAAATAGAAATTTTCTACATTTCACCTTACTAAACTCCTTAATAATTGCATCGTAGTCCAACTTAGATGCTAAATCAGCCTCAATGGATAAAACTCCTAACGCTGAAAGTCTTTGCTGAGCCATTGTTTTTCTTAAAAAGTGTTCAATATGCTTTAATTTAGAAAAGCTCCTTTCAGCCGAAGCTTTATTCCAAGGTAATTTTAATAGAAGTTTGAAATACAATATAAATGCTTGGGTAAATTTCTTTAAGTTATTCTCGGTTATGTATTGAAGCGGCTGTTTGACGTCTCCGATGCAGGCGAGCATACAATGCATAAGATTGGATGTCATTGCTCTCACCCACTCTTAGCACTATGTCTAAGTCTTGACACTGTTTTAATAAATGCTCTGTTTGAATATTTTTGAGTTTGCTTAAATCATAGAGGAAACCGCAACCTGCAAAATGTGGATTCAAAGATGTAAATCTTGCATCCATACTGCTCATTATGGAATCAATCATAGTATTAAAGAACTCTGTTTCGAACCGAAATTTGGAAGACTTTATGGGTTCATCACTACTTTCATTAGGTAACATCGTTTTCTTTGGCAAACCTTTAATTTTCAAATTCTTTTGACAAATCAAAATCACTTTTTTCAATCAATTGATGAGCGTCAGATAAGCATTATTCGAATCCAATTTGACGATATTCTTTGATGCAGTCACAGAAACTATGCAAATGATCAAGGACAATACTTAAATGGACTTCTACGGATTGCCATAATTTGTTTATGATATTTACTCGCGATAATATTGCATACCATAAATGTAACGATATAATAAACTCTAAGCTGAGAATTTCATTTAGAACTGAATTAAAATCACTAAGTGTATTGGCGTTTTCAAGGTCTCGATAAATTCCATAGCATCATCAAATTGGAATAATATGGTTTTAACTTTTTAACTTCCAGCGTTTGTTTGACCTTGCACATAACAAATAAGGTTTTCGCTGCCAAGGAAGAATTAGCTGCATCTACTAACAGCAGGTTCCAACTACGCCAACCCCGCGGATTAATATTCAAAAGTCGAGTTTTAACTTCTTTTTTATGCCTACTATATTCGCACCATTGTTGTACCTTCGGCCATTTTTTCCTAATTCTTCTAGTATTGCATTAGTTAGGTAGTCCCTGGTTGACTCAGCAACAACAAGAAACCCAATAAAATGTTCTTCTATTTTACCCGTTGTTATGCTGCAAAATTGTAATGCGACTGACATTTTTTCAACTCGACTATAGTCTCTTGTGCAGTCAAGCAAAATAGAATAATATTCCGCCTCTTTTACCCTTTGAATCATCTCTCCGGTCACTCTTTTCGCCATTAGCCCTATCAACTCATTTTGAATATTGTGGCTTAGATAATGTGTTACAAATTGTTGGTCATTAATACGTTCCACGTGTTCTAAAAGCGTGGGATCATATTTAAAAAGTAATTTGAATCAGTCTATGAAGTTGCCGGAATTTCCACTACAGTCTATTTTAAAAGATTCTTTATGCCCTCCGAATGTCAGATTATGTGAGGCTTAGAAATTAATGATGGCAAATAATCTTTCAATTAAATTGTACCAATGTCTTTGTGATTCATGAATGAGCTTTTTGTTTTCTTTATGTATTGTTTTCCCATGCTTAATTTGCTTCCTCCCTGAACCATCTGTGTTTGAGAAATGCTAAAAAGTCCACATGGAAATTAGTAAACTTTGTTTTGATAACTAGAATAAACTAGCCAACGACGATGTTGAGTTTCACCATTACTGAGTCTTCTTAAAAAATAAAAATGAGAAAAGTGGCTACTATAATCATTTTTGGGATAACTATCATCACTGTTATATGATGGCTGCATTGGACCACTTTGAGCAATATCATAACGCGAATGTTTGAGCAATATCATAACGCTGAGACTCGGTTAGGAGAAACGACCACATCCCTGAATCAGAACTGATAAACGTTTCTTTGATGATGTCGCCTTCATTACAGTTGACTGACCGAGAGCTTATTTGTTGTTCAGGAATTTGGCTCTCCACCTCAGATTCTGATTGGGAAGAGTTCGATGCTGCTACTACTTCCGACTATAACTTCAATACATTTGAAGTACTTTCCGAATTGAATGAAGTATTGGCTGTTGCAATGTTCGACGTAAAGAAAATTAATCGTCTGATTTTGTCATGCTATGAGATGTTTTTTTTGAGGGTTTCATCAATCCTGAATCTAAAGCCCGATCTGATAAGACCCTTTTAGCTTCCTTTTGTCTTTTTGCGGACCAAGATTCCAATTTTCTCCCGATCGATGAAATTCCAGTGGAGCTCATCAAAGATAGTGGCAGCAGTGTTCATAAACCTATTCACCAAGTCATCCAGTATATTTGGCTGTCAGAACATATGCTGAACGAGTAGAGACAGTCAATTATATTCCCTATCCCCAAAAAGGTGACAAGCTGCAGTACAAAAATTATAGAAGCATATCACTACTTTGTACGGTGTCAAAAATATGTTCAAAGATCTAAGAAAATAAAGTCGGAGCATACGCCAACAGTTTTATTGGGGAGTATCAAGGTTGTTTTAGGGCAGGAAGATCGACAATAGATCGTTTAATTACAGTCAAGCAGGTACTTGAAAAATGCTGGGGGTTCAACATAGACGTACACCAAATTTTCGTTGACCCTGAGCAAGCATACGAAAGTATTAACCGTAACGTACTCTACCAAATAATGATTTGCTTTGGCATCCCAGTCAAATTAGTGCGTCTTACCAAAATGTCAATGACGTCGACAACCTCCCAAGTGCGCATCAGTGATAAACTCACGATACCTTTGACACAAATATCACACTAAAGCAGGGCGAGAGACTGGCGCCATTTCTATTCACTTTAGCTCTGGAGTACGTCATAAGGAAACTTTCTGTCGCTACACGAAGTACATTGCTATATCAGCTGAGCCAAGTTGTAGCCTATACGGACGACATCAACATTTTGTCGTGGTCATTAACAATTGCCAATGAACTCTTCCTGAAAATCGAAAGCGAAGCAAAACTAGTGGTGCTACAAATCAATGCAAATAAAACAAAGTTCATGAGGCAGACGAGGAAAAATACCTCAAGTACACAAAATATCACATTTGGCGAAAACAGTATTGAAAACGTGAGCGAATTTGTTTCTTAAGGCGGCAAAATAACGAGAACCAGTAATGATAAAGATGAAATACGCCGAAAAATACAGCTCGCAAATAAAATATTTTATTCAGTTTTGTCGATCTTGAAGATCAGCTGCATACACAGGAAAACAAAGCTCCAAGTACACAAATCTGTGATAAAACCTGTGTTACGCTATGGGTGTGAAACATGGACCCTAAGGTAAGCATTTGCAAATATATGGAACGTCTTTGAGCGACGGGTCCTGAGTCGAATATTCGGAGCAAAGCTAGAAGGGGACAAATGGTGAATTTAATACAAAAATTGTAAGGCTACGGACGTTGCAATGGGCTAGCCGCATGAATCGGATGGACGAGCAAGGGATACCCAAAGAGGTAATCGTTGGGAGAACTGAAGGCCAGAGACCAATGGGGAAACCAAGAAAACGCTGGTTTGACTTGGTCGACGAAGAAAGTTTATCGCTACTTGGATCAATCGACCGAGATAGTTGGAGGCGCTATTTGCAGGAAGTGAAGGCTCGAGAGAGGCTGTAGTGCTACGAAGAAGAAGCAATTGGTAATAATGTATGGATTGCTGTCAGCTTTTTAGTCTCATAATTCTGGAGAATACATATCTATTTCTTCAGCTGATCGTCAAATTGATGGGTGCACTCTTTCCACACTTAGACCAAATAAATGTTTTGTTTTTGTCGTTATGATATACCTGGTAATAAACTTAGAAGGAGCTATTACCTGACTAGTTTCAAATTTTTCACCATTTCTAAATTTAAATCATAACCTAACGTAGCTACTCTTTAAAAGCTCTAAACTCAATATCTACCCAACGCAAAGTTATAAAAATCCATGAAAATTTCGAGGTTATCCCTACATGAAAACCCTGCAACATAGACCCTTTTTAGGGTTTTGTACTAAAATACAAAACCCTATTGCAATCACGACCTGTGTCCGTCTGTCCGTCTGTCCGTCCGTCCGTCCGTCCGTCCGTCCGTCCGTCCGTCCGTCTGTATGTCACAGCACTTTTTCTCCGAAACTATAGAGGCTACAGCCATGAAACTTTGTGGAAAGGTCAGAAGTGGTGACCTCTTGAAAGTTCAAGGGTGAAAATTTTTTTTGAAGGGGTTTAAGGGGGGTCTCCCCATATAGGGAGTTGACCCCTCAAAAAAAAATTTTCACCAATGGTAGTCGAGTAGGGTGTCATTGGAAAGGTCTCAATAAGATCTTTTGAAAACAGGTCTTAAAATTGCCTTATGAGTACCGAGGGGGGCAGGGGAAGGGGAAATGTACGAACTTTTCGCGTACCCCCCCCCCCTCGCGATTGGACACCTTCCATCCGAAAAACCTGAAAAAAATCATGAATCTAGGCCTTAATGAGTACAACAACAACAAATACATGAGAAGTCGAAATTCACTCAACTTTGTTAGTAATAGTATGATTTATCGATTTTATGTTTTCTTGAATAAAATCTAGACGGTACCCTTAAATTCAATAAAATTTAGCACACAGATGACTTTTTATAAGATTGATCTTTTCTGAAAGTTTCATAAAGATCGATCAGTATTTAACGAAGTTATAGCGATTTGAATTTTCCTGTATTACTATGGAACAATGTGCACTGTATTACTATGGAAACATATGGCTATGGAGCCATATGCGCTTTTTACCGACTTAGACACTACAGCTTTGCTAGGATTTGCATGAAAGTTTCACGAATGATAGATATCATGAGGATGACTACATACAATTGAAACAAGTCGAAGAGGCAGGAGAGAGCTCCTAGCAAAAGGGCTTTGTAGCCATTCTAGGATTCGAAAAAATAGGCCATGAATCGATGCTTACAGTACAGAGGAGTGGCCCCTGAAAAAAATTTCATGAAAGGTAGCCGATATGAGTATCAAATGAAAGTTCTCTATGAGAGCTTTTCAAAACAGTTCTTAAACTGACAGTTTTTGCTTCAGTGGGGGCACAGGGGGGGGGAATGCATGAAAAATGTGATTTCTCCCTCGCGAATGGACACCCGTGATCTAAAAAAATCTGAAAAAATTATCAAGCGAGATATTTATGAGTATAATTTTAACAAATACCTCAGAATCAAAAAAGTCTTTCAACTTAGTTAATAATAGTATGATCCTCGAACATGACGTATTTCTTAATTTTATTCGTTGCTGGTTACGGCATTTTGTAAGTTGAGTACAAAACCCTTCTGACATGAGCATAGGTCTGTCTACCCAACTTGTTTATTGTTGCCCCGATGGTAAATATCAGAATATTTTCCAGGAATATTTTTCAAAAACAGCTTTGATATAAATAGAATGTGATGTCCTGTTACCTACCATAGTCATAAAAGTGCAAAAACTATTTCATATAAAACTATTCCATACACCCGAGGTTGCACTAAATTCCATTGTTACAGTTAGTGAGTTGCCGTCAAAGTGAACAGTTTTTGAGAAAAAGAAGAGAAGAAAAAATGCAACTTCTTGAAAGTTTTTTTTTATTATACTATATGTTAGGTCCATTATGAGTAATTCAAGAAGAGATCGCAGGGTGATACAGAAAACTATCAGCTTAAGGGAAGTTTGTTCTATGTTAGTACCAGTTCTGAAGAAGGTAAAATTGAATCGGTGGCAAGTGGAGACGATACTTATATTTCCAGACAAGAGTCAGAAGAATCTTTCGCGAGTCAAGCAGAAACCATTCAAAATTTAGCTTGTGGAAGGAAAAGAATGCGTATTCTTTCTAGTTCTGAATCGGAGAGAGATACACGCATTTCTGAAATATCTCAACATACAAGTGGCACAGGAGTTGCGGCTGACGGCTTCATCTTAAAAAAAAATAGAAAATCAGAGGATCAAGTTGCAGACTATCATTCCTCATCGAGACTAGCCCTACTGGTTATGCAAAAAAGAATATTTTTTTTAGGTTAAGTTACGAATGCATTTCTGTTGATCATCAATAAAAACATGATCCAAAATGTAAGAACTTGTAGAGAAGCAGTAGCAAAGCGTATCTTGAAAAGAATGGGACGATTTCCATGGCTAAATTGTATGCCTTCATTGCATGTTTGTATGCACGAGGAGCTTACGAAGTGAGGTCATTGAAAGCATCCTATCTATAGTCTAAGAAATGAGGCCAGCCTTTTTTTTTCCTCAAGCAATGCGATTTGACAAAAAGATCTCAGCGCTTGCGCAAGACAAGTTTTCCCTGATACTCGAGATATGGGATAAATTTATCGACAACAGTCAAGCCTGCTGTAAGCTTCATGAGAATATTTCCATTGATGAACAGGTTTTTCCTACAAAAGCTCGATGTCGTTTTACGCAATATATGTCAAATAAGCGTCAAAAATTCGGTGTAAAATTTTGGCTAGCAACCGATGTTAAAACTAAATAAATATATTATAAATGGTTTTCCATATATGAGTAAAGATGGTCCCTAATCTCCGACACCGTTAGGGCGATTTGTTATTTTGAAATTAGCCAAACCGTATTCACGCTAAGGAAGGAACATAAGAATAGGAATAGTCCATCGCATAACAGTCCAAATCAGAGCCTTGGCGTTGAAATATATTGTTAGGGTATCTCAGTCCATGACTGTAACAAAATTCGAAGTGATTTGGTCAACATCACGCTCAACTATTTGATTATGACCTATTTTTTCAATCAGTACTCATCACAGTTGAGTGGGCTGATAGTCTGACAGCAGCATCAGATGCTCAAACTCGATGCCGGCACTGAGGCTTGAACCTGGGAGCTGATGCACAAGCACAGTGTGCCCTAAGGTACTGCTCTACATAGACTACAAGGGAGAAACATAATAAAAGATGATTTCTCCGCCAGTATACCACTTTCAAATAAATTATATGCAGAAAATACAACTTTAATGGAGACCATCCAAGCAAATAAAAAGGTGCTACTGAAACCTGCAAAAGTTCAGAAAAATAGACTGCCCCTTTTTTGTTCACTGCACTAAAAGTTGAATAATTGCGTACTGACTATTTCCCAAAGCAAGCCATAAATAAAACATCAGAACATCGATTTGCCAAGGTTAATAATTTCAAACATGTTCCAAAAACAATTGAATGTTATAATAGCACTAAGTTTGGAGTAGATATACTCGATCGAATCGCGTACCAATACAGTGTAAAAGCAGGGTCCTTGCGGTGGTCTCTTCATGTTCTTACACTACTTTATTTTGCAAAGAATTCAATTAGCTGGGGAACTTATTGGCAAAAACAAACAAATTGAATCAAGTATCAATCATCCGTCAACAAGCAGGACACTAATTCGCAAGTCATGCCAAATCGTTTATTGCAATAAAAGCAGAAACAGTGATGTATGTTGTAGTGAAATAGGTAGATTAATTCGTCCGTTAATGACTGGAGCGATGGTCTGCTGCCTCGGCGAAAGAGGATGTTGAAATCCGCCGAGATTGGCCCTGTCTGGGGACGCGTGAATGCGCTGGCAGGCTTGCGTTGCGGAGTCGGGGCGGGTTCTTTTCCCCAGTACAACGACTCACTGCAAAAAAAATTTCGCATCCACGAATTTCTAGGGTCAAAGAAATATCGACCGAAGTCGAGAAGGAGGAAACCTATTTAGGGTCAAAAACTATTGCTGACTCAGAAGGCAAACTGGGCCTGGAGAAAACAGACGGACTTAAGATGACTTCATCTTTACCGACCAGACGTATGGCCCACGAATAAGAGTGGGGTAGCAGTGCCCCCTCGCACCCTCCCAAACGGATCAAGATCCAAATGCAAGCGTGGTCATATTTTTCATTTAAGTGAAAAACTCATAAAAACATGATTTGAATGAAGTTTTCCTTTAAATGAAAAATATAAACGTGGCAAATTATCAGAGTATTATGTAAGGGAATCACATAACATTATGCCATAAATAGGCACGCGAGCGCAAGGCAACCTTATCGGGCAAGAGCTCCTGTTAAGCAAAAAAGGAAAGAGTGCACCCGATGGCTAGCCTATTTTAGCGGAGAAGCCAGCCATCGATGCGGGTCCTATGCCCGGTCAGGTAGGACGAAATGGAAAGACCAAAGGTGTTAATTTAATAATGCATTATATTCATAATTTCATTTAAACCTTTTGCTACGTTAAACATTATAAAAATGGAACTAATAAAACTTACTCACTTAAACCTTATTACAAAGCAAACTTCATAAACTTGAAATTCTATAGATGTGAATTTGTACGCTAAATATTTTGTTCAGTTTCAACCGAAAGTCAAAATCAATTTTGCGTTGAATATAAAAATAAACCATGATTTTTTTTTCCTAGAAAAAAAAATATTTCATTCCCATTGGGTTTCCTATTCTTGTCTCTTTTTCTTCTGCACAATTGTGTTACTCAACACACTTAACAAATACCATCGAAAATTTGAATACAATAATATGAAGAGTTTACGATATTTAAATCTTGTTGCTAGTTTTCGTGTATTGAATTTATTTGAATACTCTATTTTATGAATTCCGTAATATTTATATGAATTAAAATGGAAAATCAAATGAAATGCGTTCCTCGTGTGCATAATAAACAAAGATATGTATTAACCAGTATTCGCATAGAGTTGATGCACTGAGCAGTCCTGTAAAGATGGCTTGCAGCTTTATCATCAATATTATTGAAGGTTTTGAGGCCTGTGAGTTTGCCTGAGACTCTGATATCGCCTTCAGAATAACGGATACGCGAAATTTTATCCTGCCCATTAAAATGAGGTTCTTCACTTTATTTTTCTCTTATTACTCCTACTACATGCAATTGTGCATTTTAAGAAATTTATCTGCGTGGTTTTTCATGTACACAAGTCCACATATGATTTACAAAATAAAGCAGAAATCACGAAAATAACGGATATACTCAAAATGAGAAGAGTTTAAACCGAACCAAAATCATGTCAGGCGCAGGACTGATTAAAATTGGGGATGTCTGCAACGGTTGATTTGAAAATTTCTTATAATAATTTAAAATGTTAACCAAAACACTTGGATTTTATAATGTTTCCCATTTACTTGTAATATGATACCGCCCGGTAATTTGTATAAGACCTGGAATTGGTGCGTTTGAATCGATTTCGCCTGATATTGAAAGTTCTAGGCCACACGGGCCTTTTCACGTGAAATGTACAGTCAGATGACTGTGTCCGTCGTTCAGTTAATCCTTTTATGGAACTTTGGGAGACATTTGATCTTTTATTACTATCAACAACCAATAAATTATCTTCGTCTGTCGTTTCTTGCTCATTTGTCTCTACAAATTCACTTTCGTTACACTCGACACAGTTCCTTCTTCCTTTATATTGTTTGTGGCTAACGTATACGGTGAATGTTCTTTTGATTATTGACTGCTTTTTCTACAGGGTTTGTATAAAAAGTAACCAGACTGACCTCAAGAAATTTTTTATTGGTAAAATATGTACAATTTTCTTTAAAAATCTTCAAAGTAGTCTCTATTGGAGTCGATAACATGCTGATACCGGATTTTCCAATTTCCGAACGCTCCCTAGAAGTCGGCAACCTCGATGCTGTCTAGAGCCCTCGTTGTAGCACGTTGAACGCTTTTCAGAGTCCCAAACCGCGTCCCCTTAAGGTGTCTCATGACCTTGGGGAACAGAAAGAAGTCCATTGGTGCCATATCCGGGCTGTAAGAAGTCTGGTTCGGTTTGCATTCGATTAAAGATTTCCGAAGCGACAGCAACACGACGCTCCTTTTGCTCATCAGTCAGGTGTTTGGGTACCAGCTTCGCGCAGATCTTCCTCATGCCCACATCGTTCTTAATTATGTAGTGAAAGGTCATCTTATCAACTCAAACCTCATCTGCGATAGCCCGAATGCTCAGACGACGATCACTGTTCAACACATCACGCACTTTTTGCACATTTGTGTCCGTGTGACTCGTTGATGGAGGACCGACGCGCTGTTTGTCATGGACGTCATCGCAGCCCTCCCGGAAATTTCTGTGCCCCTGAAACACTTGAGTTCTGGACAGAGCATTTGAAGAGTTTCCGTGGCCTTTTTCTTGAGTTTGACACATAATTTGATGCTAACACGTTGCTCGATCGTACGCTCCATTTTCACTCCGACGACGCAACTGAACACGCAGACCGCTCTCACTCGATGCTATCTCTCCAAGCACTTGGAGGCAACTGCTGCAGCCCGGTTCCCTTTACCTAGACCCCCACCACCACTATAGCACCGGATACCGGTTAGCAGACGCTTTGACGGCGCAGGGCAGGCTCAGCCCGGTTACTTATTATGTAAACCCTGTATTTAAATCATTGACAGATTTAATAGTGTATGAAATGTATACATTGCTTGCATCACTCGACTCGTCCTCCGAGTCTTCCCTATGCACGACATGATGCGAATGTTCTTCAATCAAAAGTTCATAGGATAGAAGGGTTGCTCGTTAGTGTTCTACCGGTGCATTATTGTTACTTTGAAAGTCTTTGCAGTCTGCAATATTCATACTTTGACTTCAATAGTTTCTGTTTTTATTTTCTTTTATTGTACTGGCATCGGAGAGGTCATTCGATGTTTCGGGATTTCCTATACGTTTAACTAGACGCAATAAGACCGTTCCAACAAAAAGCTCTCACCACGCATAACATTTCAGTACCACGGCAATTCGCCAATGCAAATTAAATAACTTGTTTTCCCTCAAGCAACTCAACACTAAATCCGTTAAACCATTTCAACGCGAAATATAATTTTCACTTTTTATTACACATATTGTGAAACAACTCCCGTAGTAATGCCAACAACCATTTATTAATCTTTCACAGTTCAGCTTTCAAACCATTTCACTTGATCATGACTCGCGCCACTCACAAAACTAATATTACGCTAAATTTTGCATTCCCAATTCCGAATTGCCATTGAGTCACGGTTGGGAAATTTTTTTTAAGATGAATATTATTCGCCACTAAATTAAACTCTCCTATCAACCGGTCAATATTCATCATTCCCTTTTCTTTTCATATTTGCGCGCATTCCCGCACTTTTTCTTTTCTATTGCCGTCGCGACATCTCTCCTTGGCGATTTGTAGTGGAAACCCCGATCCGTCCAAAACTAGCCTTTCTTTTTCCATATAGCAACGGTACCTCCTATACAGCTGCTCGCTCAGTCAAGTTAGATTGCATTCGGTAGTGCAATTCACCGTAGGCATGCTCTAAATCAGTGTCCCCATGTCCGAAATTTTAATTTGCAGATTTGAATTTTTTTTTAATCAACAAAAGAAAAGTAAAATGAAAAAAGATTTTAAATATTAATAAAAGTTAAATACCATGAAGAATATATTTGGGGGGAAACGTTTAAATTTAATATGAAGGAAAATTGATAAAAAATTACATTTAATAATAATAAGAAAAAAAAAATATTTAAAAAATTACAACTATGAATGGATGTAAAGAAATCTTTTTCTAAATCTGCAAATAAAATTTCGAATAAGGGTTAGGAAGGTTTTCGGGCAGTTTGCTTGTGTGACTGCTCGATTACTACAATTTATTAGTTGTAAGAAGAGTGTTTATGGAAAGTATATACAAACAATAACATATACTTGCAAAAATTTCACTGATTAAATAAGTAAAATGTAAAATTCTGTGTTTATTTATAGAATATCAAATGATCTGAGAGATTTCATCATAATAAATCATTTCCATTTTATATTAAATAAATCCTTTATTCTATTTAAAAACAAAAAAATGCGCTTTCCTTAGTCCGTCAATTTGACGGAGGTTCGTAGAAGTAGGTATACCTGTATATACGAGACGTCCGTAAACTTAGTGTTAGGAATGCACGAACTGATCCAAAAATTGATTTACGTAAAAGATAAGCTTAACATCTCAATCAAATTCAACTGCTTGGCTTCGGATGGCATTTACTCATTTTCCTCGCTTATTTTGCTAACATTTAAAACAAGTCTTCGTATGGGAAGCCACATTTTCTCGCATTTCGAAGTCACCAACCTCGTTTTATGAATTTGCTTATAGCTTTACCAGTATATATATCTTATCAGTAAACTTAAGCCCAGGACTCTAATATATCACAGGTCGTAATAAATGTCTATCCTTAAAGTTGTGTTTGATTCCTATGTTCAATACTATCCAATAATTTATCGAAGCCACTTACTGTTAAAGTTTTTACGAAGGGTTGTGTTCTCCTGGATCAATAGTGCCTTCAAATCTCATCTGACCTTTAGTGAGAGCATTTAGTGCGAACCACAATAGAAAATTTAGTGCGAACCACAATACCAAGTTCAATAGAAGGCTAATAATTAATCCGCTTTACCAAGCTATCTTATCTCAATTTTGGTCTTTAAAGCAACATATTGGACAAAGATATTTCTATTTTCCGATGAAGTTGTTGACAAGGTAAATTTTCGTTTTTCTATACTTTCTATAGTGATCACGCTACTACATTTAAATTAATACAAAGTTAATATCACGAGAGACTGCTCTTATCTTAAGTTTCCAGACAGAGTTTTTATTGACTTTCAGGAAAAGTGTAGACCAAAGTAACGTTCAAGGATTAAATCTTCAACAAACTCAACGTTAATGCCCTATTTTTTGCGAACGTACAATATAACAAGTCGAACTTCAAGAATCCATAGTCCTTACCCCATTATCTCCCAACCTATACTTTCTTCATTTTAAGACAAGCTGCCATTATAATTTTGAAATTTGAGACAAACAAATTGCTCTGTTCCTTCCTTTATTCAAGGCGATTATTTTTCCTTCTTGATTTTTACCAACTAAAGACTACTTACCGCATGGCCTTTACGTCCGGCGTATCACTTTGTAGTCCCTTGGGGTTCATAGGGCTGACGACAGTTTTATTTTTGACCTTCGCCGCACCCGGCACTGGGCTAAGGTCGTT
Source organism: Odontomyia ornata (assembly GCA_963969285.1). Lineage (NCBI taxonomy): Eukaryota > Metazoa > Arthropoda > Insecta > Diptera > Stratiomyidae > Odontomyia > Odontomyia ornata. The sequence continues at coordinate 51,535,626 of OZ017738.1, read as the reverse complement.
GAGTATAGTTGCAACTGGAACCTGTGGAGAAGAAAGAACGAAACATGACAAAGTAAGATTAACAATTCATGTCCATATTTTATTATTTGACTGAATATATCGAAGGTTATATTTAAAAGCTATCAGGACTGAACATTGACCTAAGGCAAACTGAACTATTCAATAAATTTGTCCATTTGTCTGAATTTGTCTTTGGGGAGGAAGGTTTGTCTAAGTATGTATGTTGCATAAAAACTTTCAAATGAGGAGACGCAAAACATGTTTTTATAGAGTAAGAAAACTTTGATATTAAGAAAGTTAGTCTTCCACTTATTTCCTGTCCTCAGGGAATCTGTTTCACATTACTCTCACCTCCTCTTTGTCAAAGTCGCTTAGGGATTCAATTAATGCATGAGTGTGGAGTGTATTTGATGTATGTAAAACATGAAAAGTTTATTTGAAATGGTATGGAAATGATTGTTTTTTAAGCTTAACAGTACCAGCAACAGCAGCCAAATTTCAGATCAAAAGTGGTATGAGCATCTACTTCGGAGTATTAAGCAATTATTCAGAGTGGAAAGTCTTTCCCCCAAAGTGAAGACAATTTATAATTTAGAAGGAATTCATGGAAAAAGCTTTCAATTTGTTAACCTTTAGGTCATATCCACTCAAAAAATTTACATGGTTTTATTATTTATTACCAACTCCGCCGTAAACGGTCCTGAGCCCGTTTGAGAAAGGAGGAGGGAACCCCTTATTTCCCCAACCCACAGCTTCCATGATTCCTCATCCCGAACCCCCCCAATTAAATGGTAGTAAATCCTCTCGGGGTCACGGAATGGGTTTACTAGTTCCCCAATAATGGGACATTAAATGCCGAGAAACTGGACTGTGTGGTCTAGTCGTTAGAGCATGAACCCATAAGCCGAAGGTCCCAGGTTCAAATCTCGTTGGGAGTAAAGTGATTCAGTTCAAGGGATTTTTCGGACAGACTACGAGTGTTCACGCAGTGGTGACATGTACTGATTTAATCAGATTATATCATAGCTGAGCAGGCACACGGGAATATGGTACTGACCAAACCAACTTCCGAAAAAATCAATACGATCATGAAAATGAGATACTCTAACTATCTCTAAGCGAAGGCCCGAGAGGGGCTGTAGTGCTACAAAGAAGAAGAAATGCCGAGAAATGCTAATTACTGTAAATACATCTACACCTCTGCTACTAAATCCTACTAACACCTCCTTTGTGCGGACATAGGGGAGTGAAGGCAAATCTTCCGCCCCTGATAACGGAATCGACGTAATAACCATGCCGCCGGAATGGAGGTTGGGCGACGCGCTAACTCCCCGTCCCTGGAAAACCTGGAAATGTTTCGAAACTTGCAGACGGGCCTCGGAATGGATTGAGCTCACGGCAACGACCTCGCAATCGAGAAAAGGACTATGGCATTGGATCCTGGAATGTCAGATCATTCAATTACCCTGGCGCTATTGAGGACCTTTTACAACAGGCCAGTCAATATCAATTAAAACTACTGGCAATCAATGAAACGAAGTGGACTGGTAATGATATTCAAGACGTGAGATTGCACACAATACTCAAAATTGGGAAGCCTACTGGAAAACGAGAATTCGGAGTGGCCTTCATTGTGGAGAGGGAGTTCAAATCGAACGTCATTGATTTCAAGGCAATAAACGAACGGTTGTGTGTGATCTGTATAAAAGCGAAATTCTTCAAAATCTGGCTGATCAACGTTCACGCCCCGATCGAAGGAAAGGATGAAGAAACGAAGGAAACGTCCTACAATCACCTGGAAAGACTAGTCGACTCATTGCCTACAAACAACACAAAAATAGTTCTGGGTGATTTGAACGCTAAGGTTGGCATTGAGCTATCTCATCGGGGGTCGCCTAGAGGATAAAGCCTCCACGATGAAACAAATGCCAACCGCCAGTGCCTGATTGACTTTGCGTGCAGGTGAAATCTAGTCATATATTCGACTTGTTTCTCACATGGACGCATTCATAAAATGTTCTGGGTATCACCGGATGGCACCACACAAAACCAGAGCATGCTTGACGTCCGTACATACTGAGAAGCCAATTGTAACTCAGATCACTACTTGATCAAATTGACCTATTGATGTCATATCTCAAAGGCATATTCGGTGAAGACCAGCCCACTACAAAAATTTTACATCGAAAGGCTCAAAAAGGGCGCAGCGTCTGGGGCCAAGAATTTCACGGAGATCCTCGACAACCAGCTGGCTCCCATCTTGTTAGACGCATCGTTATCGACAAGACACACGCTCTGGATGGAAGTGAAAGCGGTTATTAAGACCGTGGCAGAACAGATGATCGGGCATCAAGCCCGGCGCAAGAGAAATGATTAGTTTGATGATGAGTGCCAGAATGCGTTAGATAATAAGAATCAGGCGTACAAAGATAACGTAGGTAGGAGAACCAGGACGAAGAGAGAAAACTATGAAAATCTCAGAAGAGTAGCGAATAAGATAATTAGAATTAAAAAAAGAAAATACTATGACGACCAATTGAGTAGTATAGATGTAAGTTTAGCGAGCAACAATACAAGGCAAGCATATAAAGTAGTGAAAAACCTGAAATGTGGTTAGCAGCCCAAAACTACGCTCTGTTGTAATGACATCAGCAATACCATCGCTGATGAAACCAAGATTAAGGAAAGATGGGCATCACAATTGAAGAACCTCCTTGCTCCTCCGCACAGCTCTAGGACATCGGAGTCTGTAGATATTTACGAAGAGCCTTCATTGGCCCTAACAGCTCTGGATGAAAATTGTTCCATCATCAAAGCCCAAAAGACTAATAGCCCGCCAAGCATCGATGGGATTCCAGTGGAGTATTCATAATACTATTCACAAAGTCATCCAGCACATTTGGCAACAAGAACATATACCGAAAGAGTGGAGCCAATCAATTATATCCCCGAAAAAGGTGACAAGCTACAGAGTGAAAATTTTAGAGGCGTATCACTACTTTCTACGGCGTACAAAATATTTTCAAAGATCTTAGAAAATAACATCGGACCATACGCCAACATTATTATTGGGGAGTATCCAGATGGTTTTAGAGCAGGTAGATCGACAATAGACCAATCGTTCACAGTTAAGCACGTACTTGAAAAACGCTGGGAGTTCAACATAGCCGTACACTAAATTTTCGTTGACTTTAAGCAAGCATACGACAGTATTGATCGTAACATACTGTATCAAATAATGCTTTGCTTTGGCATCCCAGACAAATCAGTTCGTCTTACCAAAATGACAATGATATTGGCGACCTCCCAAATCCGCATCAATAACTAACTCACCGATGCCTTTGACACAAATATCGGGCTGGCCCCATTGCTATTCAATTTGGCTCTGGACTACGTCATAAGAAAGCTACCTGTCAATACACGAGGCACATTACTATACAAGTCGAGCCAAGTAGTATCTTATGCGGACGACATCAACATTTTGTCACGGTCATTAACAACTGGCAAAGAACTCTTCCTGAAACTTGAACAGCTGTATACACAGGAAAACAAAGCTCCAAGTATACAAATCTATGATAAGACCTGTGTTATGCTATGGGTGTGAAACATGGACCCAAACCCAAGCATCCGCAAATATATTGAACACCTCGGAGCGAAGGTAGATGGGGACCAATGGCGAATTCGATACAACCATGAGCTGTATGAAATTTAGACGAACCGGAGGTGTCAACGATTGTAAGACTGTGGAAGCTGCAATGGGCTGGACACATGACTCGTATGAACGATCAATGGGCTCTTTCACACGGGAATGGTAAAAACCCATATCCAAACAGGTTTCGCGCTTACGCCCTTATGTTTACACGTTGCATAGTTCAGCCAACCTATTTTTGTGTACGATACACGTCTTGCGAGTGTATGTGTCAAAAGGATCATTTGATCGTTAAACATCGTGCGGACAACATGAAAGCGAAGACAGAGAGATAAGCGATTGAGAATTGATGTTTTAGCCTTGAATTGTGCACGAGGTAACAAAAACTGGAATGAAAAATGTATTTTATGATTGTTAAAGTTTGTCGATTCAAACTTCTATTGGATTTATAAGAACCTCCGTGTTTTTCCGCTTTCTGAAAAATATATTCCAAATTTGAATATCCTTTTAAGTCGCATATTTTTCTTGTTGTGTTGTCAACTGGCATATTATAATGCGATTCTATAAAGATTTGCGTACTGTTAATTTTCTATGGATTTACAATAGGCAATTTAACTTTATTGAAATCGAGATATTCGTCGTGTTGTTTCCTGAAATTGAACATGGCCTCCTTTTTTATAAATTTATTGAATAACGCGTAGCTTCTCGCGTCCACGCATCCATTTTTGCACGCAAATTAAAGAAAGGCAATCGTTTCATGACGACTACCTTCTTCACCGAATGTTCAATTCGGAATGATTATCGGCGTTTGTATAAAATTTCCCCCACCAAATGATCAACATAATGCGTTTGTGTATATGCGTTACGCTCGTTCACCCTACAAAATGTTGGCTTGTTTTTACCATCAGGTCCCCTCAATGCCTCCCACTCTTCTTGCCCATATAACCTGTTTAACGCTCACTTTTAACGCTGCGTCTGAAAAAGCCCAATGGATGCTCAAGAGGGTATTTGTTGGGAGAACTATAGGCCGGAGACCAGTTGGTCTGACTCGGTCGACGAAGACAGTTCATTGCTGCTTGGATTTGAAAATTAAAGGACGCGGTCAATAGACCGAGACAGTTGGAGGCACTATTTGCAGGAAGCGAAGGCCCAAGAGGGGCTGTAGTGCTACGAAGATGAAGATTATTTATTACCAAACAATGCAGACATGCGTATAATACATCAAGTTACAGATATGGAATTTAACATAAGTAAATTAAATGGTCCTTAAATTTTATAATCATTTATTTATATCATTTACAGTTCATTGGGACGTTTGAATTGCACTCTAGACATTGTTGGGGAATAGTGCGCGCTCAATGAGTTCAATGTTTTGCATCATCTATTTATTGGCCCGTTGTCTGCATATTTAGTATGAAGTCGCTCTTTTATCAGCACGCGATTGTCTAGTGGCTCGTGATGTTTCATTTATTTTAATTTTATTAGTAACGTATGGTATGCTAATGGTACCTCTGAGCATGTCAAAAGCGAAGCAGCAGGTTATCATCTGAAGAATGGAGACAAATGTTATATTTAGAATTTGAATTCTTTGTGCTTATGATAGTAAAATCTGTTAGTTTTAAGGATCATATGACCATCTCATTGCAAATAACAAAAACTGTTTTTGAACAGTTTCAATTCTGTCTATATGCACGTCGAAAACAGGATTCTATATAAAACATCCAATTCTAGTATGGGGTGAACTAAAGAAAGATATAATTTTATGTAGTAGCTTCAGCAAATCGTGGATTTAACGAACGTCAGGTAACCAAGAAAGTCAACGACATCAAATAAAGTACAATATAGTACATTTGGGAGACATGAATAGTGGTCGTGGGTACGTGTTGTAGAGCTAGCATTTGATGCTGCCGAATTTCATCTCCGCGTGGTGTAGTGGCTAGAGTGCTTGCTGCGTAGGCCAAAAGTCCGAGTTTAGAATCCCGTAGGTGACAACGAGATTTGATTCGAGTGACACTTCGAATCAACTGTAAGCCCATTCAGTTATAATACGTACTGGTTTAAAGTTTGAACGTATCGCAGCTAGGTGGACGGACGGTGTTGACAATATCACCTTCCTGAGTGTCGACACATCCGATCAAGATAATGAGAAGGCTCGAAAGGGGCTGTGGTGCTAAACCAAAAATAAAAAATAAACATCTGCCTTACTATACAGATGCTGAAAATGAAAATTATAATCATCAGCCAAGCAAAGTAGACGGCTGAATATGTATGAAACGTCCTAAGAACGCAATCTCAAAGTGTTGGTTTATCACTTCAAATAAGTGAAAGATACCACAGATTAAATCAATATCTTCGTTTCTACTTACTTACTGAGGAGTGGTAGACTTGTTCCTGAAAAAGTTTTCCTTGAAGTTATCGGAAGGATGTTAAAATTGATAGTACGGAACGCCCCAGTGATAACTAAGATTCCTAATTTACGGAATTTTTCAAAAGGCTTTCCGATTTAGGGCTTCGGGTGCGAACGTAGGAAGGTGGTCCGCATACTTTCCCGTCCAGTATATTTTGTCCTCCTACTGCAGCTTCAAGCTTCTTCTTAGCACTACAGCCCCTCTCGGGCCTTAGCTTCCTGCAAATGGCGCCTCCATCTATCTCGGTCCATTGACCACGTCCTCCAATTTCGAAATCCGAGCAGCGATAAACTGTCTTCGTCGGCCGACTCAGACCAGCGTTTCCTCGGTTTCCCGACTGATCTTCGGCCTTCAGTTTTCCCAACGAATACCTTTTTGGGTATTCGTCGTTCGTCTATACGATTCATGTGTCCATCCCATTGTAGCTTCCGCAGTCTTACAATCGTTGAGACCTCCGGCTCGTCAAAAATTTTATACAGCTCATATTTGTAGCTTCAATCTATGTTAACGAAATTAGATTATTGCTTTCAAGTCAATCTTTTGACTCCTTGAAGAATTGTGTGAAAAAAAATGTTGTCTATCCGTCTGTATGTCACAAAAAGTTTTTTAAAGAACTAAATAAGCCAGAAGCGACCAAATGGTAATAAATGGTTTAGAGGTCCGTTTGGTGTTTCCCCAATAATGGGACACTGAATGCTCATTATTGCCAACAACTGTGAATACACAATAATTAAAGTGGTCGCTGGTACCTGTTGCCTTTATTAAAAGGTTGACGTTAGAGGATGGTAAGCAGCTGTTCATTTCCTAGTAGGTAAATTTGAAAAAGTAATGGACGGCAGAGAATATGCGCTAGGGGTGTTTATTGATATCTAGGGAGACTTCGATTGTGCACCGTACAACTTCTGGTATGAAACAAGAAGAGCTAATAGAATTGAACCAGAGATTGCGAACTAGATCAGCCACAGGCGGGGGACAACGTGTCCTTTCACTACTATTATGGTGTATATTCGTCAACACTCTCTTGCTTGGGCTGGAGGAGCATAAAGCCCACTAACAATTATACGCAAATGACAAACAACAGTGGTGTCGAGAAGTGAGGAAAAAAACTTCGAAAGTGTAAACTTATAAACATTTTTTTAAAAATGCACAATAGTAAAATGTAACGTAGAAACTGGTGGGGGGAAAAAAATAAAAGCCGAAATATCAAAAATACCACGGAGCTAACATTTAAAAATTAATGAATTTACCAGAAGCAGAAACGCCAAAATCAAACGAACCAGAAGATGCGCTGATGCAAATATTGATGCTGATGCAGCAAGAGCAGCAACAACAGTCATCCAATTTAACTGCGAAGCTAAATGAACAATCAGCGAAGCTGAATGAACACTCAACGGGCCTAAAGGAACAATCATCAAAGCTAAACCAGAAGCTGAACCAACAAGCATTCGAAATCATGGCAGATTTGCAAAAACAGTCAACCGAAATAAAAGCGGAGCTCGGTAGTCTGAACAAACAAATTGAATGCGTTGAGGAAAAGGTTTACCAGGTCGAGGAGAGAATCAATCATGATATCAGCCAGGTCGAGGAGAGAATCAACAATGAGATGGAAAACATGAAAAAGGAATTAGAAGCAGCGAAGGCAATAGTAACCAACTCACCAGCCCCGCTTATAACCGCTGCGCAAAGCACATCCAGAAATATGCAAGCACCAATATTTGACGGGCAAACGGTCTGGAGTATTTACAAAATCCAGTTTGAAGCCGCCACTCGGACAAATCAGTGCAATAACCAGGAACGCGTAACTACATTAATTCTTGCACTAAGAGGCCCAGCTGCCGAGCTTTTGCACACGATCCCCGTTGAGTTGCACTCAAACCCGGCTGCTATAATGAACGCGCTCGCCTGTATTATGGAGGCGATCATCTGAAGCAGATTTATAAGACACAGCTACGGCATCGGATTCAGAAGTCTGGCAAAACTTTACAGCAGCTAGCCCAAGACATTTGAGCGACTGGCACTTTTGGCTTACCCAGCTTACGACCCAGAACGTCGAGATGACGCAGCAACAGAAGCATTCATCAACGCATTAAAGGACCAGGAATTGCAACGAGCCGTGCTTTAAGCTCAAAAGCGAATGGTTAAGGGCGCATTGGCTTATAGTCTGAACTTTGAGGCAGCAAAAAATTTGACTCGTACCACTGCCCGGGTTCGCAAGGTAGAGGTAGACGAGTGCAGGTGTGAACGCGTGGAAGTTGAGCAAGATCCGCATGTAAATGGTGCGCCTAGATGCTGGAATTGTGGAGAGAAGGCGCATTCGCAAAGAGACTGCAAGAAGTGAAGAAAACCGAGCTATTGTCCAGGGTGTGTAGCTAGGAGAAGATCCAGACCGAGTCAGGAGTCCGGAATGGAAGCCGTTCAAACTGAGGGATCGGGAAACATGTAAGAGCCAGCTTCGTGGGGCAGAAGTTGGCTAGAAGGATCGATGTCCCCAGCACCACCATCACTGTGTCAAGACTACATCGTGGAGAAGCAGACTTATACCTTCCGGGTCAAGTTGACGGAGAAAATTGCACCATAACAATCGACACCGGTGCAACCCGATCGATTATACGCCCAAACCGAGTGAGGCAACAACTACTTCACAAGGGTAGGATTTTCTCATTACGGACAGCTACGGGAGAAACTGCACCTGTCCATGTAGAGGTCAACCTCCAGATACAGTTGGGAGACCTTGCGTCCAGACATAATTTTCTGGTCGCGAACATAATGGATGACTGCATTCTCGGAATGGATTTTCTGCGACCACATGGAATCAGGTTGGATTTTGGCAAACGGGTATTGAAATGGCAGGATGTCGAAGTATTGATGGAGGATCCCAGTGTCCAAATTCCCAAGACGAATGTAGTAGTATGTACCGACACTGATGTATCGAATTCTTCTGAAAGAATTGTATGGGCAAAGCTTGATGGTGATCCTGGAGTGATTGTGATGTCGTTTGGGCTTTGCAATGCTCCAGCCACCTTTGAACGTCTGAGGGAATACATGCTACGAGGTCTAACCTGGAAAACTTGCTTGTACCTAGATACATCATTGTTATCAAGAGAACGTTCAAAGAGCATGTGTGGAACTTAGAAGAGGTTTTCTCCCGATTGACACTTAGTCCCGGCAAGTGTACCCTTTCCGCAGCTGAAGTAAAATGCCTGGGACACGTTGTATCAGCAGAACGGGTCAAAACAGACACCGAGAAAATTGAAGCCATGAAAAGCTGAACCGCACCAAACAACAAGCGCCAACTACGAAGTTTTCTGGGTCTGGCGACCTACTATCGAAGATTCGTCAAAGACTTTGCCAAAATAGCTAAGTGTCTCCATCAGCTAACCGAGAAAAATCGTCCGTTTGTCTGGAATGAACAATGCCAGGTGGCCTTTGAGACCTTAAAGGAGTAGCTGTTTGAATCACCCGTGCTGGCGTATCCAAAATCCGGAAAAATATTTGTAGTTGACACCGATGCGAACAACGACGAGATTGGAGCTGTACTCTTCCAGCAGATTGATGGCGAAGAAAGAGTCCTCTTGTATTACAATCGAGTACTATCAAAATGTGAGAGAAACTACTGCGTGACCAGGAAGGAGCTATTGGCTATAATAGAGGCAACCGAGAAGTTCCACAAGTACCTATATGGCCAGAAATTTGTTCTTCAAACGGACCATGCATCGCTGAGATGGCTGCTTAACTTCAAAAATCCCGAGGGACAAGTTGCGAGGTGGATCGAAAGATTGCAGTCATACAACTAAAAAGTTGTTCATCGGAAGGATGTAGTTCATGGAAATGCTGACGATGAAGGTTAGTCATTGGAGGACATTCGAATCGCCCAGCTAGCCGATGAAGACATCGGACCATTGCTCGTATGGAAAGAGAAAACTTGGCGACCTGAGTCGAAGGGCGTTTCAATGCATGGTGCAACCCTGAAAAGTTATTGGGCACAACGGAACTCCCTTCAGGTGGAAGGTGGCGTACTCAAGCGGAAATGGGAAGCTGCGGATGGCAACTTCTATAGGATGCAAACTATACTTCCCAAAAGCCGAATCCACGATGTGGTTAAGGAAATGCACGAAGGATCTTCGGGAGGCCACCTTGGTGTTAACAAGACCTTAGCAAAATTGCTCGAAGGGTTCTACTGGCTCCACGCTCAAGAAGACTGGTGTCGCAGGTGCACAATTTACGCTTCCGTCAAAGGTCCAAAGCGACGACTGAGGGGACAAATGCAAAACTACAACGTGGGTGCATCGTTTGAAAGGGTTGCTATTGACATTGCAGGACCTTTTCCTGAATCTGAATGGGGAAATCGATACACGCTGGTTGTGGCCAATTATTTCAGTAAGTGGCCCGAGGACTACCCCATGGCCAACCAGGAAGCAACTACTGTAGCCGAACAGCTAGTGTTCAATTGGGTCAGTAGGTACGGCGTACCTTGCGAACTACATTTGGATCAAGGCCGAAACTTTGAGTCAGTGGTTTTTTGCGTAATCTGCGAGCTGCTGGGAATACGGTAAAGGAGGACAAAACTACTGCACCCCAATCCGATGAAATGGTCGAACGTTTCAACAGCACACTCAATAAACACCTGGCCAAGATGGTTGACGAGAACCAAAGAGACTGGGACCGACACATCCCACTATTTTTGATAGCGTACAGAGCTGCCAAACATTCATCGACGGGCCAAGCCCCAGCCAAAGTCATTTTTGGAAAGACTATTCATCTACCGGCTGATATAAAGTTCGGAACACCCCCTGAGAAACCCCAAACGATCTCGGAGTATGCAAGTGAGCTATGGCAACGTTTGAACCAGATGCATCGGGCAGTGCGAAAACACCTCGAATCGACTACTGACCGCATGAAAGCCAGGTATGATCTAAAGGAAAATTCTACTGGTTTCTAGCAAGATGACTCCATGTGGCTACACAACCAACAACGGCGGAAGGGCAGGTCTCCGAAGTTGCAGCATAATTGGATGGGACCATACCGGGTTACAAAGCGAATCAACGACGTCGTATATCGCATACAGGAACCCCGCAAGCCGAGAGCCAAACTGAAAATCGTGCACCTGGACCGTCTTGCCCCATATTACATCCAGGGAGACTTGACTACAACTGGCGACACATCTTTTCGGGGCGAAAAGAACTAAGGTGGGGGCAATGTTGCACGTCCAAACAATTCTGCGAGCTACTGTCGCAGTTGTTGTCGCAACTATTAATAACACCATAATCAACGAATGTACTCGAAAGCACAAGAATCCACCAAGCATGATCAATATCTGAAAGTGACATCACTGCGGCCATTCAATTGCTCGAATATTCTAGGTAGCTCTCGTCAGAACATTCGCCAACGTACGAGAAATGGATTAAATGAATAGAGACCCTATATAAAGCCGAGCTGAAAGAATGAGGGGATTATTATGACCGCGATAGTAGAACCGCGATAGTAAAATGCGATAAGCGTGGAGTGCGAATTAAAGGCGATATTAGTGATACTTGAGACAGTTCAATCAAAAATTTATAGACAAGTAATGTAAAATTGGTAGGATAGTTAAATTAATGATTGTGTATTTTTAATAAACAAACTCTTTTAACTTAAGTTAGAAGACGTTCCCGGAACATTAGAATTATTGGCCGCGAAACATAACATGCGACAATATCACCTTCTCGAGTGCCGATACATTTTATCAAGATAATGAGGTGCTTCAACTATCTTTAAGCGAAGGCACAACCGGAGCAATAACAATAGCAACATTTTTCTAATCGGAGCCAATTCAGTATTCCTGTTTGAAAAGTGAGTAGCAATAACTTATTGGTCAATCCTAAATAGCACGGGAAAAAATTGATTTGGCTCCGATAATGTAAATTTTACTTCACACTTTTTAGTGCTTTTTGAAGTCGGATTTATGGTTTTTTTCTAAAAGCCTTGTTTTTTTTTCATTATTTTAGCAATAAGGTTTCATGTTCGGGATGAAATTGATGTAGGCTCATTTTTACAGTGTACCTATTTTAATCAATGATATAGCCTTGCATAACAGATTATGCTCAGCCCAACCAGCTAACTTAACCAATCGAAAAGTTGGGTATCTTATTCATCAGAGGGGGCGCCTTATTTAACCAAATTAGCTAAATATACCAATTCGTTTTGTTAATTTACCAATTACTGCAACTTAGAAAAAGTATTCACTTACCTGTACAGTGGGTGGTTTTCGGAAATTGTTGAGCTCGCCTAAAATGAAACTGGGTTTTGACTTAATTGTTCTTTTCGTTGTATTCACCTCCGAATTATTATGTTCAACTGCACTCTGCCGTTTGAACGTAGCAAGATTTTGTAGATTTTCTTCGAATTTCTCCTTGCTCTGTCGAACGAAAGCTTTCAGTTTTGTCGATCGTCTTTTGATTTGATTCCCGCAATCAATAGCTGTTGAGTGACTCAATTTGAACGGACTCGGGTTGGCTAGTGTTGAGGAAGGACTAGCCGCGTCGACCGATTTACTCTTTCGATGTACTATAAACGATCCTAGTTTGGCCGATAGTCGATTTTTCGAATTAATCGTCTCGGCTTGCCGTTCATGAACGGAAGATGTACGGACTGACAACATCACAATCATAGCCCGTTAATTTTTTATACAAACAGTTTGTCATAATACAAAAAAATTGAATTGGGAGAGAATTTGTGAGTTTGTATTTCCGGGTGGTATCAATTTACTTAAGACTTCTTTGTTGATACGCCTTCGCTTGCTTCCATCAATCTGCTTAAATGTACTTAGATCCTTCCAAGATTCAGCTAATGAAACTATTTCCAGTCCAGACTTTGTAGTTTTATTTGATACTTTACCTATTTAATGCAGTCTCAAGTGACTTTGACCATTTTGATTATTTATTATCCTTTCGAATCTAGCCTCACTTCATCAATTTCAGCAGAACATTTTGCATTGCTCAGTCAAAATACTTCTTGCTAATGAAAAGCTTTCATGGCGAAACAGACTACGGAAGAGTTATAAAGCGATTTACACTTGTTTATTATTCTGGAATCAAATTAAGCTGATGACTCTGATTCGCCCAGAGTTACAACCTAAAGGTGATGTTGCTATTCTCAAAAGCTGATTGTCCTTCCTGTTGGGTTAGACTTCACAGCTTCACATAAAAAGGACCCAACGGCTCTCTTAGGTGTGTTGAAGTGACGGACGCTGTAGGACTGGAACGTTGTTGGCGACAAAAGTAATTGATTTCATTACTATGGACTCTTTCAGGGCGCGTTTCTTCTGTTTGAAATGTTCTGAATGTTTTTCTAGCTGTGCATGGCTAAGGATAATGGGAGTGCTTTCGTTCGAAATTAATTCCATGCTGCCAAAGCCTGTACTTGTTTTCACAGAATCTCGTTATTTCCTTTCAATTACACTCAACCGTAAAGGTTCTACGCCGGAGTGGTACAATACATATTGAAGGCTTGGACATGGCTGGATTTCCTTTCGTCCCATCGATTCCGCTATTGAGCCATGTCCACAGTTGAATAGTTGCACGAACAAGTTGCAGATGGTGGAACTAATCGGTGATTATCAAGTATTTACGACAACGTTCAGATTTCAGTTTTTTTATCGTTTTGATTGGTTGGCTGGATTTTCCAGGCAAGTTATACAATTCTTTCGTTCTTCGAAACGATTAAATCCAGCAGGGAAACATATCTGTTTTGCGCTCTTCCTCCTTCACCTGGTGATTTATGATTGCTTTGTGCCCTTGAATTGTAATTTTGTGGATTCTTTTATGCCGTTGAAATTTATGATATTCTTGTGAGCCTAGGATTGGATAAAGTCCTTGTGGGTCGGATTCTTTAGAGTTCAAGATGTTAGACTGTTATTTTTCTCCAAGATGCTTGTGGAATGTTGTGCTGCAAAGAGAAAATATGCAAGAGGATAAGTAATAATATTGTAAGGGATATAGATTGGCAAATTAAGTATGATTTACGGGTTATTTTAGAATAAGGAATTTTTTAAAAAGTATGGAAAATTTTATGGATGGGCTTAGAGAATTTTTGTTAAATTTGAAATTTGATGAATTCTTGTGGTTCAACAAATTACAAGAGGCGCGATTTATTGGCAAAATGCCGAAAAATTTGCGCAATATATCTTTAAGTATGATATTTTACATGAAAAGTTGACATTAATTGGAATTACTAACCGCATGTGTGAATTCAATTTGGTAGGAGGATGTAATAATAATAATACATAAATGCACATAATATACACATCATTGCATACACAGTTAATCAACAGTTGATCATCCATTCATTCATTGGTCACTCGTTTGTCAACTGACGTGTTAATTAGGCGTACAGATAAAAGACGACATTCTGCAACTCAGTTTAAAATTGACTTTCCTACTCAAAAGCGTGCACAGTTTGTACGACGAGAACGATGTCGTGGCTGAGCTGAAAGAGCATCAAGGAGAAGATATCCCATCAGTTAAAAGTTTCTCGATGATAACCTCTAGGAGGGGAAAAACGACGCTTTCCTCTTTCTTAGCCCAGTTCAAACCAGACTGAAGTGAGGAAAGTGATGGACATTAAATTTCCCACTGTAAAGTTCCCACTGTATCAGAAGATACAATGGGAATGTCTACAAATACGTAGCACATCCCAGTGCTTTAATTGTCAAAGATTTGGCTACGTCGCTTTTAGATGCAGACTTGAAGTTAGATATATAAAATGCGACAAGCAGTACAAGTCGATTGAATGCCCAATCTTGAAGGAGGAGCGCACTGCAAGTTTCAGAAGTTGTCCTAAAGCAAAAGAAGTTGAAGAGAGGAGGAAAAATCTCCAGAAAAAAGGAAAGGAGGAATTTCATCACCATCTCTATAAAAAATACTGCACGAGAAGGGGTCTCGTACTCTAACTTTTTGCAACGTGCAAGGAAGCAGTCTGCACCTCAGCCTATATGGCAACCCAAATATCAGCCAATGCAGCAACGGATCAGTCGCAGTATGATCCAAATACGGTTTTGAGCACTGACTGCCAACCATTTTTCGGGTGTATATTTACCTTCAAAGTATACGATGAGTTCCATTAAACTCTCCATCCTCCAAGTTATAAAAGGAGTTCTGTTCAAGTTATAAAAAGAGTTCTGTTCAAGAATATAAGACTCAAAGAAAGATACAGAGTGCATCTGGGAAAATACAAAATAATCAGGCGTGATGATCCAAAGGGAATTCTTGGAGTTTCTATGGCTCACAAAGATCACCTGAAAGTCTAAAGGCACTGCCTTTGAATTCTGAAAGGTATTTAAGCAGATATAATAAGCTGCATTCTAGGAAGGCGCACGTTTGAGTTTGTGAGGACATATTTTCGACATAGATATCCGGTGAGGAAACATATTAGCGACTTGGAAACAGTGCTAACTCTGTATAACAAATTCGATTTCTATTCCATGAGAGCTGATGTCAATGAGAAGCATCCCTCATGGGCAAATATAGCATCTAATGGTTATGTAACAACTATCTCTAACTGGGTTTAATCTAATATGGATCTCATATTGATTGCTCCGAAAAAGCCTACCTTCCGCTGAATCTTTCCTTTTATTGACTTCTCTGTCGTGTCTCCCAAACTGGCAGATCCCTCCCACAGTTGGAGGGACTTCGAGTGTTGACCTCTTGACGCTAATTCTGACGATCTTATAGTTGAGCGGACCTTAAGAGTGAAAAAAGCTGTGAAACTTGAGGTTGCAGATCCTCAACATTTCATTTCATGCAAGCGAATTGATTGGGCAGTAGTTAGTCCTGACATTGATGGAATTGAGAGAATTTCGATCAATAGAACGAAAAATCTTTCTATTCCTGAAATTTATGAGGGAGTTGCATGTATAAATTTAACCCTGCTTACGGTCATCTCAAAGATCTTCATTAAGAAAGCCTCAACAAATTACCTTTCTCGAGATTTACTAGAAGGCATCTGGGAATTTCGTCATAGACTTAGTTGGCTTAGAAAGCTACTTGTAAGGATCTAACACCGCAATTTAGACATGGTTAACTGGGAGTATGAACGTATTCATCTAGTGATTATGTTTCTAAGCTGAATGATCTCAAAGAGAACTACGTCTTTTGCTAACGAGTGATTTGTACAGGCCCTGAAAAGTATTAAACCAGGTCCTTGCATGTTTCCGCATATCAATAGGATAATTGGCTGGAAAAGGCAGCTCTGGGTCCTCACTTATGATGGATCCATGCTCATGGATGACAAATCTATCGCTGAATCTATCGCAAAATATTTTGTGAAAGTTCTTCAAGTAGAGAAAGCATGCGAGGACTCTTCCGTTATTTCGTTAGTGAACAGCACTACAACGACTTTCGACAAGGACCATAAGCAATTATGCTTGACCAGGTTCTCTGATTCAAATCCCTCTGACGCACCTACTGGCCATGGCCTGTTTGTCAGTCCTGAAAGACTCACTTTGTTGGCACTGGAGCAGGATTCAAAATAATCAGCAGGGACTGATGGAATCTCCAATTATATGCTTAAAAGGCTTTCCCATATTTTTTTTATTATCCTCGGGATCATTCTAAATAATTGCATCAACATTTGGAAATACGCTAAAATATTTGCAATGCCCAATAAGTCGGGTAGTACTGACGCAGTCGATACACGTCCAATTTTGCTGGTTCCAAATATCGGTAAGCTGCTTGAAAGGGTTACAATTGAAGGTATCATAAAATTATCTGCGAGGGCGAAAATTGTGCCGGAAAGACAATTTAGCTTCAAAAAAGCCCACTCCGTGGTAGATGCTATGGCCGCGTTCTAAACCGATATAACGAGAACTTGGCGCAACAATAAGCTTATTATAGTTTGCCTGATCGATGTGGAGAGTGCCTTTGGCTTTGTATGGATCAATGGACTTCTCTATAAAATGATAAATTTTGGCTTTCCGGCCCATATTGTAAAATTTATAGGCAGCTTCATTAGGAGACGAACTACCTTTGCATTGGCTGGCGGAGCTAGGCCAGACTCATTTTGTATTCACTTGGAGGTCCCACAGGCGTCTAACATATATTAGGCACATTTCTTTTCAACATATTCACCTCTGACGCCCCGGGCGTAAGAGGTGAATATAAGCCCGGAGTTCGGGTGAGCTTTTTCGCTGACGACTTGTTACTGTGATCATCTGAACACAATTTGCGCCTTGCGAAAACGATGCTCCAAAATACTTAGAACCGCTTACTGTATATTACCAGAAATGGGTCACCAAGGTAAATGCAAAGAAAAGTGAATTAATTGTGTTCAAGGACCCCTAGAAAAACTTTGGCCATCGTGCAAGACGCATCTGTGACTGCAGAATTAAATTGAATGGTCAGATGGTGCATTGTTCTAGGCAAACGAAGGACTTGGGTATAGTTTTTGATAGGAAGGCAATAGCTCACGTTGAGAATATTTTGAAAAAATTACCTATGCGTATCATTTTCTTATACCTCTGTTCAGGAGACAGTCAACAGCGAGTAAAGATTTTGGCCTATAAAACCTTGATTCGTCCGATCATCACATATGCGGTAATGATATGGAATGGAGCTCCGAAAACAAAATGGGGTACGATAGGATTAGTAGAGCGAAAAAGCCGTCGGGTTTGCACAGGCTGACACAGCGGGAGGACAGAGGGTCTTACCTCAACAAGGTGCTGTACTAGGAGACAGCAATGGAGTCAATCAAATCGTATGTGGACAAGCTGGTCCAATTAGGAATCAGGAGAGCCGAGGAACATAAGGCAAAAGTAGTCGAGAGAGTGATGGTTAACCTCTTGATGGATGCAGCGAATGAGTAGTTTTAAGGTAGTCCTAAGGAAATAATGTACAAAATTTTAAGAAACTCAATTTTTAAAACTGTATTTGTTAAAGTCAATGAATTTTACGCCTAATTTTTTTTATAATCGATTAATGTTAGATAATTTTGTGGGTGTCAACATTTTAAAGTTTTGTTTTCTAGAGAAAAAACTATTGTAAACTAAGTAAAGTAAATGATTATTGAACTCTGGGAAAAGCCCTAAGGCACAATCCAAGCGAATATTGTTAAACTAAGTTATTTTTCAATTGTTTGTGTGGAAAAATTAGAAAAAATTACCCAATTAAGATCTTGAATCTGCATATCAGTTTATTCTTATTTAAAGGCTTCTCAACCTTTTCTCTACAGGTTATGGACCCAGTAGCGAAGTTGATTTGATCTAGAATTGAAGTGCTAAATAAGACAAATTATAACGTCTGGCATGTCCGGATGAAATCTTTGTTATTTGTATAGATATTGCTACTCCAACAGCCACACTCAATGACGAAATAAGTACGAGCGAATTGGCAAAGTGGATTTCCAACCACTAGAAAGCGATGGCAGACATTTTTTAGGGTTTTGTACTAGAATACAAAACCCTATTGCAATCACGTCCGTCTGTCCGTCCATCCGTCTGTCCGTCCGTCTGCATGTCACAGCACTTTTTCTCCGAAACCATAGAAGCTACAGCCATGAAATTTTGTGGAAAGGTCAGAAGTGGCGACTTTTTGAGACTTTTGGGCCGGAAAATTTTTTCAAATGGGTTTAAGGGGGGTCTCCCCATATAGGGGGGTGACCCTTCAAAAAAAACTTCACCGTTGGTAGTCGAATAGGGTGTCGTTTGAAAGGTCTTAATGAGATCTTTTCGAAACAAGTCTTAAAATTCCCGTTTTGGTACCAAGGGGGGCAGGGGAAGGGGAAATGTACGAACTTTTCTACTGATAAGAAAATCTATGAGGAATGATGGGCGAGAATGGCCAAGAACAGCTAGAACTGGGAAACGGGACGACCTCGAAGGCAGTATCGATACGTGCGTGCATTCAATCGTGTAAAAGGTTGTGATAATTCAAGACCAGCAGATGAAAAAGTATTCGAAAAACGCAAACACAAGACACGGGATGATGCATTCGGACAATTTGTTACCGAAACGCAAGAAGAAAAATCACTCGGAATCTCACTAACGCTAATAGGCAAACAAATGTACACTGTGCGGATGAGAATGGGAAATCGGCAGAAAACTGCAATACTAAATATGGCTCAAACACACCTCCGGCATGAGAACCACACCAAACAGTAATTTTTTGCGGATGCAACGCTGTCTGAAGAAGCAAATATGGATTTGTTGCTGACCAATAATGCATATTTTGGTTATTAATAAAGCCATTGAGCCAGAAATGAGCTTCAACGTTGAAGATGATTTTTCGATGAAATTCTTCATTTCCTTCAAGCTTTACCAGAGCCCAATTGGAGAAGTTTCGGCGTTTCGAATAGTCAAGGGGCTTTAGTTCTGATTTAGCTCATTTTGAATCGATGCACTTATGGCTGCGATATACGATACGATACACAAATTTTTGGTACATTTTTACCCCTGGACTACCTAATTCATAAAATGAATTTTTTTATTTCAGATTCTAAAAGCTCTAATCAAGACCTTTCATTTGATACCCCACTCGACTACCTATGAGTAAAAAAAACTTTTAAGGGCTAATTCGTTATTAGGGGGGAGCCCCCTCAAATATTTTTTAAATGTTTGGTAAGCCCTTAACTTTTGAGAGACCATCATTTCTGACGAAACTAGCTGTGACGCACGGACAGCCGGACGGAAAGGTCGCGAAACCAGTACGTCTTTGTAAAAAAATTTCTTACAAATACCTTAAAAAATTAAAAAATTCTGTAGACAGATCTACACTCACGTCAGAAGGTTTTTGTGCCTAGCATACGATATGCAGACACATAGAATGATATAATTCAAGAAAACTTTTAATGACACACATAACATATATTCTTGCTTTAACAGAAAAACCAGTGTTACCCCATTTTAACCGGCCTACATTTTGTTACAAAATCGCTGAAATCATTGACTTAGCGGAATTTGAAATGAATGTTTTTTATTCAAAGTATCTGAAAATGTGGAGAAGATCCAATCAAAAGTGTAGTGTCTGGTTCGATACAAAGCCCATGTAGTTGAAAGGTAGGTAGGTGTCTGCGGAACCTGTCCTGAAGGAGTTTAAAAACAAGCCTGTCTAACCAATACGTATCGAAGGCTTTCTCTATATTAATAAGACATTCTTAAACATATTCTCTTTTGTTTAGTTCACAACAAATGTCCGAGTTTGCCTTCGTTATCGTATGTATGATCAAATGCCTAGCATGGACACCAAACTAGCGACTCGGCATCAACTCCCTTAATGCTTGTTTCAGTATAACTTCAAATACGTTGCGTGGTTTCGCTCACAACTTTCACGGATGCACCGTGTTTTCAACCTTAGACTTAATTGAGGGCATACAACCAAATTCAAGAAGCACCGGAAGATATTCCCAAAACAGCAGCGATAACACTGTTCGAACTGTACGAGTTTAATGTCATGACGTTTGGACTTCGCAACGCCGCGCAGACATTCCAACGATACATTGATAACGCTCTACGTGGTCTAAATTTTTGTTATGCATGTATCGACGACATCCTCATCGCGTCCAAGTCAAACGATGAACACCGTGAACATTTGAACTTGTGTTGAGCAGATTTAAGGAATATGGATTGTCGATCAACATAAGCAAATGCACATTTGGCGTTTCAACTGTACAATTTCTGGGTTACCTTATCGATAAAAACTTCTGGGTTACCTTATCGATAAAACTTCTTCCTGACCGTGTAGAAACGATATTAAACTTTAAAAAGCTATCAACCATATCGGAGCCTAGAAGATTCCTAGGAGCAATTAATTTTACAGGAAAATCGTTGAAAAATGCAGTATCTGTTCAAGCACCTCCATACGAATATCTGATTGGAGCAGCGAAAAAAGATAAACGACCAATAGTATGGAATGGTCAAGCGAAATCAGCTTTTGAGGAGTGTAAACGGCAAATTGCTCATGCAACATTATTGTGACATCCCATCGAAAACGCTACTCTTTCGATCAAATCCGATGCATCCGATACGGCAATGGATGCAGTTTTTGAGCAATTAAACGATAATACTTGGGAACCACTCGGATTCTTCTCAAAAATGTTCAGCAAAACGCAATGTAAATATAGCACTTACGATCGTGAACTACAAAGAATTTATAGCGCAGTGAAAATACTTTCGCCATATGATCGAGGGGTTCCCGATTATCATCAAAGCAGACCACAAGCCGACCGCTTACGCGTTTAACCAGAAGTCTGACAAAGCATCTTCACGTCAACTAAGACAGTTAAATTTCATTGGTCAGTTTTCCACAAACATCGTCCACATCACTGGAAAAGAAAACGCAAAAGCGGGTGCACTATCTCAAATTGATAGTATCTCTATGCCAGTAATGATTGCCGTTGAGGATTTGGCACAAGCTCAGGAGGATGATAAAGAATTAAAATGTCTGCTCCAGGCTGAATCAAGCATCAGCTTTTGGAAAATAAGATTGACCGGCAATGATACATCGATCTATTGTGATGTTTCAACGAACAAGATTCGACCATACGTTCCAAACATACTAAGGAGGAAGGTATTTGAGCTAATGCATAACCTTTCTCATCCCAGCGGACGTTCAACGAAGAAAACAATAGCTAAGAAGTATGTTTGGCCTTGAATGTCGAATGATATATTAGATTGGGCTCGTTCATGCCTTGTATGCCAACGCAGCAAAATAGGAACGCATGCCAGACTTCCACAGGGGCAGACAGAGACTCCCGACGCGAGATTCAGTCATGTCTACATCGACATCGTTAGACCTTTAAAACTTTCGAAAGGATATTCATATGTTTTGACAATTATTGATCCCTTCACAAGGTGGCCCGAGGCTGCTGCAATTGCTGCTGCTACTGCGACTGGATTGCCCGCTTTGAAGCACCTACTTTGCTAACATCGGACCAGGGATCACAGTTCGAATGCCCCATTTTTCAATCGCTGACTTATTTTGTGGGCTGTATAAAAGTTCGAATAACTATTTCTAACACGACTCCACTTGTCAGTATAAGAAACTTTTTTGACTGTCCCTGGTTAACTCTCGATGTGAGGCGAGCCTTGCAAGCTAAAGATCGAGCTCTTCAACGTTTTTCACGTGACAGATCTTCTGAGACACGTACATCTGAGGTCGGTAGCTAAGAAAAAGATGCAGATCGCTAAAACTTCTTATTTTCATAGTATTGAAGGCTCTTTAAACTCAAATCATTCGAAATCTTTTGGGAAATATTTACGCTCTCGTAAATCCTCTTCCAGTTTTCCATCCTCGCTTCATTTGAACGGCTGCTTAGCAACTTCACCTCTCGAGATTAGTGAACTTTTTAGAACTCAGTTTTCTTCTACTTTTAATGCTACTCCCAGCAATAGTCCTTCGTTCCAAATTGTATACACGCCGCCTTCATTCCCTTCTACTTGCCATCCAGAAGATGTTATGAAGCTCATTTTAGAACTTGATGACTCTGCTAGTTCAGGTCCCGATGGTATTCCTAATCATTGTGTGAAATCTTTAGTTACTTCTATTTGTATCCTCCTTTCCTTTCTCTTCAATTCTAGCTCATCTTCAGGCTCTTTTCCTTCGTGTTGGAAAAGATCGTATCTATTTTTAAAAAAGGTAGTACCTCAGACGTTGCCAATTATCGGCCTATCTCCTTATCACCCTGTTTCTCTAAACTACTGGAGAAAATCGTGTACTTGCACCTTTCTTCAGTTACTCATGAGTTGCTCGTTCCTGAACAACATGGCTTTATCAAAGGGCGATCGACCTTAACGATTTTGTTAGAATTTATTACCGTTACTTCAAAAGCCATGGAAGACCATTTACAAGTCGAAACCTTGTATTTGGATTGCTCTAAAGCCTTTGACTCAATAAATCACAATATTTTGTTTAGCAAACTAAAATTTCTTAACGTTCCTCCACTAGTTATTCTCTTACTTATCCAATCGTGTCAGTCAGGAATCTTTTCAAGGCTATCTTTCTACTCCCTTCTATCCGTCTTCTGGTATTCCTCAAGGATCCATTTTGGGCCGACTATTGTTCACTCTGTTTATAAATGATTTACCATCCGTTGTCATCAACTCCTCCTGCCTTCTTTATGCAGATGACGTCAAGGTTTTCAAAGTAGTGTCGTCAATCGGTGACTGTGCTTTGCTTCAAGATGACTTGAATGCCATTTTATCTTGGAGTTCTTACAACCAACTAACACTAAATTTTTCTAAGTGCATCCATCTCTCATTTTCTAATAACCTTTCCCCTATAAGCTTTCAATTTACGCTAAATAATTCGTACCTATGTACAGTGACACACTTCAGGGACTTGGGTGTCACTTTCGACTCTAAATTAAAGTTCGATGTTCATATTTCTGAAATTACTTCTAAAGCCTCTCGTATTTCTGGCTTAATCTCAAGAAATTCCTATATTTTTTCCAATCCTTTACCGTGTGTTAAATTATATTCTAGTTTCGTTCGTCCCATCCTTGAGTACTGTTCGCCAGTTTGGTCGCCTCATTTGAAGTGTATGAAATTCACGCTAGAAGCTGTTCAAAAAAGATTTACCAGGATCGTCTTCTTGAAATTCCAGATTCCCTACATTTTTTATGAATCACGCTTAGCTATCCTCAATATTCCTTCGCTGGAAATGCGTCGACTCTACCTTGACGAATGTGTCCTTTACAGGCTTCGCCGTGGTTTGCTCGATACTCGCCTTGTCAACCAGGTTCCTATGAGGCGTGTTATGCGATCTACAAGATCATTGAATATCTTTGATGTTCCATTTGCATGTAGTTTGGTGTATTTTCACTCACCCATGCTCAGATTACCTCGTAACCATGTTGACCTTCAGCTGTGGCCCTTCCCGCTTTCGTATTTAGTTTATAAAAGATTTGTTAACTGTCTTCTTCTTAGCCCTCAGTAATTTTTCTTGTTTATTTTCTCCTAATTTTTGCATTTTTTATTCCTTTTTTCTATGCTGTGCTATTTTTTTATTCATTTTGCTGTATTTTTATTTTATCTATTTTGTTATTGGAATTTTGTTCTGTTAAATAGAGTAAGTAAATAAATAAATAAATAAATTGCATATCATCCTGCAGCAAACGGCATGGTGGATCGTTGGCACCGATCACTTAAAGCTGCCATTATGAGCCATTATAACCACGAATGGATGGACATTTTACCAACAGTTTTACAAGGACTTCGTACTAGCATTAAAGAAGACATCGGAGCAACATCTGCAGAATTGGTCTACGGAACAACGCTACGAGTACCCAGAGAATTAATTTCGACGAATATATGCAACCGGACCCAAAACTGTATGTTCAAAAGTTCCGTGAGCATGTGAAGGAAGTCCGCGCAACACCTAAATCGCGCCACGACAAGCAGAAAATATTCGTACACCAAGATCTCGCAACGTGCTCACATGTATTTTTGCGTGTAGATCGGGTGAGAAAACCTTTGGAGCCTTCATATGACGGACCATACAAAGTTCTGGAAAGAACATAGAAAGCATTTAAATTGGCAATCAACGGGAAAAAATTAATGTCAGCGTTGAGCGTATCAAGCCCGCATATTTTGAATGAACTGATAATCCAGCGATACAGCCGCCTATTCAACAAAGTCAACCTCCGCGAACTTATAGTGGACCGAAAGCTAAAAATCGAACAAACAAAGTGACATTCGACAAATAATATTTCATGACAATTTCATATTGATATTTACAAACGACCGCTTAGATTATTTTAATACCCGTGTGTGCGGCGGTCTAATTACTATGATTTTATTTATTTATATAATAACGCTGGAGGATTGTGTATTGATTTTCATACTTTTGTAATTTCTGTAATGCATTATTGCATTCAATTAAAAAATTTATTCCCAGCCAACATGGGAAAATCATACACCAAACTCTTGGCCGGGAAAAAATCAAAGAGTCTTAGAATAAAAATATTTAATCCCAACTCTAATCCCATTCACAACAAATATAAACATTTCGATTTCGCGCCTCATTCCCCTGACGTGTACGAATTTTAACATTATCGAACGCTTTCATCCTAACAAAGCCCATTAAGCCCTTTGTTGACTGTTTTCAATGTCGAGCCATTCTACCAAAGAGATGGTAATCATGCTAATTTATTTTTTGTACGTGTCGAACGCCCTTTCGCAGTGGCACGTGACATCTAATGGATCATTTATGTACAGCCAACAACTTCCTTGGCATTCACAATTGAGGCGCCTCTGATTCCTTCCTCTTCGCATTACAGCCCGCTGAAACGCACCAACTAGCAAATGATGATACAGCTGGTTTTTATGAGGATTGCAGCCTTGCTATCATACTATCATACAAATTGTCGAGAACCCAAATCGTTAACTTTAACTCCGCTGTTTGCGGAATGACTGGACAACAGCGCAAACAACTAGACGAGCGTGGAAGTTAGCGATAGCAAGTCGATTTGGGTCAATTGCTCCGAAGGAGAGGGGTTCGTCGTTCGTCCTGTCGAAGAGGAATGTGGCAATAAATTCTTTTATATAGGGCGATTGAGAGGACAAAAACATTTTATTCAACCAACCTTTGAAATGTTGGCGTTTCATTTTGCCACTTTCGCAGGAAGCATCGTAATCAAAATTTTTTTAAATTGAGCCAAGTAAAAGTCGATACAAACAACTGAAACGGAAACCTACCATCAAATTAATTTTTTGAGTACCCGAGCAGATGGGTTTGAAATTCAGCTCAAAATTAACCGGCTGGGTATCTTAATTATCTTTAAGGCTTATGCAGCCGGAGCCTATTTTCCTATTTAATAGTCCACAAAATTAAAGGAACTCCCAAATGGCACTTTATTGGTTTCCAACTTGGGCAGGGTGCGTGTGATCCCTATTGGGGATGGGCAGCCATTATATCGGACTGGCATAACCGCAAATATAATAGTCCGCACCAGTTTCTTAGTTGCTTACATAAAGCATTTGATTGCCTCAAGGGGCTACGGCTTAATTCGTTTTTTTTTTGGGAATTTGCAAAAAGATTGAACGAAAAGAAGGATATCAAACTTTTAACAACAGTTGAAAGTAATGTTTTATCTAAAACAATATAAATTCATTCTGATGACATTACTACGCACTCCTTATTTGTTAAATGCTCGTTAATAAGCATGGAGCTTTCATAAAAATCCCAGCAATTGCTTTTCACTCAATAAACAGTACTTAGTGAAGGAATTTGCAGACAATAAAGTCATTTATTGCCCGCGGAATATTATCTTTTACAAAGTACTTTCCACGTGGTTTAAAATGCCATCAAAGTAGCTTAAATTATTCATTTTAAAGTGTTAATCATGAGTATGAGCGTTACTGCATTAATGGCTGGGATTCCTTTCATTCATAAAAAAGCTGCGATGAAGTAGAAGCAAGGGCGCTGCTTCATTAAGCAATCTCTCCGTTATTATGCATTTCCACTGATGAAAAACCTCTCATCGTTACTATCCAACGATTTAATTGGTACGTACGTCGCTTTTTTATTTAACAGACAAAAATGAATAAAGGACAGTTAAGGGAGATGATTATGTAATCGATATTGAAGTGAATAAATATCCAGGGTAATCGTTATTCTTGGGGTAACATTAATTGGAGTTGGTGAGTTTACGCAAATAGCAGTTTTACTACAAATTCTTCTACTTTAAAGATGCACATAATGACTTCTCCAACAACTCTGCACGATGATTATTATTCTTACATAATGCCTTGGAATCTGCAAACAAAGTAACCAAGAATGTCTTTGCCAGAATTTTTAAGCATTAATGAAATTTTCGCAAAAGAATCCGTATCATGCTATGGACAAGTTTCCTCAATAGTTCGAAGCTTCCTGAGTCGAAATGTTGAACCTCTTTTCTTAGAATCTACTTAAATTTGAACCAAGTACACTCCGTGTGGAACAGTGGGTTAGGGCACACTCCGCTTGCGCAGCAGCTTCCAAGTTCAAACCTTGGTGGCGACATCGGGTTTGAACTACTGAGGCTGCTGTCAGTCTATCAGTCTACCCAGCTTGATTAGGTAATAATCAAATGGTTGTGCGTGATATTGAGCGTATCTCCTCGAATCGTATTACGGTTATTGAATGAGATACCCTAGCAATAAATCTCAACGCCAAGGTTTGGATTTGGACTGTTGTGCGATGAATTATTATTATTATTATTATTATTATTATTATTATTCTTTGTATTATTATGGTATTTTACAATACTACAGCTACTTATTTGAGCAAACTGCTCTTCAGGAAAATGATGCTTGTATTTATTTATCACCAACGGTTTTGTCCTCTGTATTGTGCCGAAGCCTTGACGCCGCTCAGCTGAGCATACCCAGATTATACAATATTTATTTCATGGTATAAATTTTAGTGCCTACGAAATAAGCTTTTCAATCATGTACGCAGCAGTCAGCAATTCAGTTCTTGGCGCGTGAGTTACGGATAGTCCCTAATTTTCCTTGTGATGTCTTTGTGTTTCCCAAAAGGTGTGAAAATCTCAGAGCATACGAAAATGTGCGAAATAGAAATTGTACTGAGCAATAATTAAATGTGTGAAAAGAAATAGATGAAGATATATCCTACACTTGTTATTTTAAGAAGAATATAATTTAAGATGGTAGATCTAAGATCCCAGCTTTCAGTTCGATCGCCAAAAAGTAAATGCTTGTAAAATTAGTATTTTTTATGTTCAAAAAATAAATAATATACACTTAAAGTTGTTTTATTTTAGAATAACACAATTGACGCAGTTGGTTTTGCGATTTTATTATATGTATAATATTTGCACTATTGTATTGAGCAAACAAACTTAAAAAAAATATATTCTAGTGGTGAAAAAACAAAATTTATTGGGAAAAGGACTCAGTGTCTTAAAGATTCTTTTAAAACCTTCCTTTTTGTAAAAGGATACGATTATTGAAGAATCTATGACAATTATGTGTGAAACAAAACATCGCCCAAATATTCGCCAGGGCTACGATAGCGTACATTTATTCGAGGGTCCATATTTTCAATGACTTTGAGACATAATTGACATTCAATGTCGTTAATGTGCTGAATTATCTCATCCTTTAGCTCTTGAATTGTTCCTGGCTTATGAACGTACACTATTCTTTTAAATATCCCCAGAGAAAGAAGTTCAACGGTGTCAAATCACATGATCGTGGCGGCCAATTAACACTTCCACAACGTGAGATCACACGGCCATTGAATTTCTCAACCAATAAAAAAAAACCCAACCAAAAAACAAGTCCCGACGAATAAAAAAGACCCAACCCAAAATAAAAATCCCAACCAATAAAAAAGTCCCAACCAAAAAAAGAACTCCCAACCAAAAAAACATTCCCAACCAATACAAAAAGCCCCAACCAAAAAAAAGTCCCAACCACAAAAAGTCCCAACCACAAAAAGTCCCAACCAATGAAAAAAGTCCCAACCGATAAAAAAAACCCAACCAATAAAACAGTCCCCACTAATAAAACAGTCCCAACCAAAATGTCCCATCCAAAACAAAAATTCTCAACGAATAAAAATGTCCCAACCAAAAAAAGTCCCAACCAAAATCAAACGTCCCAACCAAACAAAAAGTTCCAACCAAGAAACAAAGTTCCAGCCAAGAAAAAGTCCCAACCAATAAACTAAGTCCCAACCAATAAAAGAAGTCCCAACAAAAAATAAGGCCCAACAAAAAAAATGTCCCATCCAAACTAAAAGTCCCAACCGAAAAAAAGTTCCAACCAATAAAAAAAAAGGTCCCAACCAATTTAAAAGTCCCAACCAACAAAAAAAGTTTCAACCAAAAAAAGCTCCCAACCAATAAAAAAGTCTCAACCAAAAAAAGTCCCAACCAAAAGAAGTCCCAACCCATAAAACAAGTCGCAACCAAAAAAAAACTCAACCAATAAACAACGTCCCAACAAAAAAACATCCCAACCAATAAAAAAAGTCCTAACCAACAAAAAAATCCCAACCAAACAAAAAGTCCCAACCAAAAAATGTCCCAACCAAAAAGAAATCCCAACCAATAAAAAAATCCCAACCAATAAAAGAAGTACCAACCAAAAAAAAAAGCCCAACCAAAAAAAAAGTCCCAACCAAACCAAAATCCCAACCCATAGAACAAGTCCCAACAAAAAAAAAGTCCCAACCAATAAAAACAGTCGCTACAAAAAAGTCCCTACGAAAAACAGGTCTCAACCAAAAAAAAAGTCCCAACCAAAAAAAAGTCCCAAACGATATAAAAAGTCCCAACCAATAAAAAAAGTCCCAACCAAAAATAAAGTTCCAACCAAGAAAGAAGTCCAAACCAATAACAAAACTCCCAACCAATAAAAGAAGTCCGAACAAAAAAAAGTCCCAACCAATAAAAGAAGTCCGAACAAAAAAAAGTCCCAACCAATAAAAAAAGTCCCAACCAAAAAAAAGTCCCAAATAAAACTAAAGTCTTAACCAATAAAAAAAGTCCCAACCAATAAAAGAAGTCCCAACAAAACAAGGCCCAACCAAAAAAGAGTCCCAACCAATAAAACAAGTCCCAACCAATAAAAAAAAGTTCCAACCAAAAAAAGTCCCAACCAAACAAAAAGTCCCAACAAAAAAACTGTCCCAACCAAAAAAGGTCCCAACCAATAAAAAAAGTCCCAACCAATAAAAGAAGTCCCAAACAAAAAAAATCCAAACCAAAAAATAAAAGTCCCAACCAAAGCAAAGTCCCAACCCATAGAACAAGTCCCAACCAAAAAAAAGTCCCAACCAATAAAAAAAGTGCCCAACCAAAAAAGAGTCCCAACCAATAAAACAAGACCCAACCAAAAAAAGTCCCAACCAACGAAAAAAGTCCCAACCAATTAAAAAGTCTTTTGTAAAAAGATACGGACCCGATAAAAGATAGTTGAATAATCTATGACAATTATGTGTGACACAAAATATCGCCCAAATTCTCGCCAAGGCTACGGTAGCGTACTTTTATTCGAGGGTCCATGTTTTCAATGACTTTGTGACATAATTGATATTCAATGTTGTTAACGTGCTGAATTATCTCATCCTTTAGCTCTTGAATTGTTCCTGGCTTATTAACGTACCAAAAAAAGTCCCAACCAAACAAAAAGTCCCAACCAAAAAAAAATGTCGCAACCAAAAAGAAGTCCCAACCAATAAAAAAAGCCCCAACCAATAAAAGAAGTACCAACCAAAAAAAATCCCAACCAAAAAAGTCCCAACCAAAGCAAAACCCAACCCATAGAAAAAAAGTCCCAACCAATAAAAGAAGTCCCAAACAAAAAAAAGTCCAAACCAAAAAAAAGTCCCAACCAAAGCAAAGTCCCAACCCATAGAACAAGTCCCAACCAAAAATAAGTCCCAGCCAATAAAAAAAGTCCCTACACAAAAAAATCCCTAAAAAAAACAAGTCCCAACCAAAAAAAAAATCCCAACCAAAGAAAAAGTCCCAACCAAAATAAAAACTCCCAACCAAAAAAAAGTCCCAACCAATAAAAAATTCCCAACCAATAAAAGAAGTCCAACCAAAAAACAAGTCCCGACCAATAATAAAAGTCCCAACCAAAAAGAAGTCCCAACCGATAAAAAAAGCGCCAATCAAAAATAAGTCCGAAACAAACAAAAAGCCCAACCAAAAGAAAGTCCCAACCAATAAAATAAGTCCCAACCAAAAAAGTACCCAACCAAAAAAAGTCCCAGCCAACGAAAAAAGTCCCAACCAATAAAAAAAAACTCCCAATCAATTAAAAACCCCAACCAAAATAAACCCAACCAAAAAATAAAGTCCCAGCCAAGAAAAGTCCCAACCAATAGAACAAGTCCCAACCAAAAAAAGTCGCAACCAATAAAAAAAGACCCAACCAAAAAACAGTCCATACCGACAAAAAAAAAGTCGCAATCAAAAAAAGTCCCAACCAATAAAAACAGTCCCAACAAAATAAAGTCCCAACCAATATAAAAAATTCCCAACCAATGAAAAAGTCCAAACCAATAAAAATAAGTCCTAACCAAAAAATATGTCCCAACCAATTGAAAAGTCCCTACCAAAAATAAATCCCAACGAAAAACAAGTCCCAAACTATAAAAAAGTCCCAACCAAAAAATAGTCCCAACCAATAAAAAAAGGCCCAACCAAAAAAAGTCAAAACACCTTTAAGATTTTATTCAGGAAAACATAAAATCGATAAATCATACTATTACTAACAAAGTTGAGTGAATTTCGACTTCTCACGTATTTGTTGTTGTTGTACTCATAAAGGCCTACATTCATGATTTATTTCAGATTTTTCGGGTCAAAGGTGTCCAATCGCGAGGGGGGGACACATTTTAAGACCTGTTTTGAAAAGTGCTCATTAATACCTTTCATTTGATACCCATATTGCCTACATGCGATGAAAACTTTTTTTTCAGGGGCAACTCCCTTATATGGGGAGACCCCCCTTAGAGACCTTATACATTTTTTTTCGTGTTGAAACTTTGAAGAGGGCGTCACTTTGCACCTACCTACAAAATCTTATGTTTCTAGCTTATGTAGTTTGCGAGAAAAGGTGGTGTGACACACGGACGGACGGACGGACGGTCGGACGGACGGACAGACAGACGGACAGACAGGCGGACAGACAGGACGTGAAACTAGTAGGGTATTGTAAAATAATTTTACAATACCCTAAAAAAAGCCCCAGGCAAATAAACGTCCCAACCAAAAATAACATCCCAACCAAAAAATAGTTCCAACCAATAAAAAAAAAGGCCCAACCAATATAAAAAGTCATAACCAATAAAAAAAATCTTAACCAAAAAAAAGTCGCAACCAATAATAAAAGTCCCAACCAAAAAACAAATCCCAACCAAAAAAAAGCCAAAACCAAAAATAAAGTCCCAACCAAACTGAAAGTCCCAACAAAAAAAAAGTTCCAACCAATAAAAAAAAGTCGCAACCAATTTAAAAATCCCAACAAATAAAAAATTTTAACCAAAAAAAAACTCCCAACCAATAAAAAAGTCCCAACCAAAAAAAAGTCCCAACCAAAAAAAAAAACCCAACCAATAAAACATACCCAACCAATTAAAAAACTCCCAACCACGAAAAAACAAACGTCCCATCCAATAAAAGAAGTCCCAACCAATAAAAATGTCCCAACCAAAAAAAGTCCCAACCAATTAAAAACGTCCCAACCAAACATAAAGACCCAACCAAAAAAATTTCCCAACCAAAAAAAGTCCCAACCAAAAATATAGTCCCAAACAATTCAAAAAAAGTCCCAACCAATCAAAGAAGTCCCAACAAAACAAAAGGCCCAACCGAAAAAATCCCAACCAAACTAAAAAACCCACACAAAAAAAAGTCCCAACCAATAAAAAAAAATCCCAACCAATTTAAAAGTCGCAACCAATAAAAAAAGGTTTCAACCAAAAAAACACTCCCAACCAATAAAAAAGTCCCAACAAAGAAAAAAGTCCCAACCCATAAAACAAGTCCCAACCAAAAAAAACCTAACCAATTAAAACTTCCCTACAAAAAATAACTCCCGAAAAATAAAAAGTCCCAACCAATGAAAAAAGTCTCTAGCACTAAAACAAGTCCCAAACAAAACAAATTCCAAACCAAAAAATAAAGTCCCAACCAAAGCAAAGTCCCAACCCATAGAACAAGTCCCAATCAAAAAAAAGTCCCAACCAATAAAAAAGTCCCTACAAAAGACAAGTCTCAACCAAAAAAAGTCCCAACCGAAAATAATTCCCAACCAATAAAAAAAGTCGCAACTAAAAACAAGACCCAACCAAAAAATAAGTCCCAACCAACAAAAAAAAGTTCCAACCAATAAAAAAAAACTCCCAACCACTTAAAAAACCCAACCTAAAAAAACCCACCAAAAAATAAAGTACCAACCAAAAAAAAAGTCCCAACCAATGAAAAAAGTCCCAACCAATAAAAAAAGTCCAAACCAATAAAAAAAATCCTAACCAATAATAAAAGTCCTAACCAAAAAACAAATCCCAACCAAAAATAAGCCTAAACCAAAACTAAAGTCCCAACCAATATAAAAAGTTCCAACCAATAAAAAAAGTCTCAACCAAAAGAAAAAGTCCCAACCCAAAGAAAAACTCCCAGCCAAAATAAATTGTCACAACCAAAACAAAAAGTCCCAACCAAAAAAAAATTCCAAGCAATAAAAAAACCCAACCAATAAAAATGTCCCAACCAATTAAAAAATTCCCAACCACAAAAAAACAAATGTCCCATCCCATAAAAAAGTCCCAACCAATAAAAATGTCACAACCAAAATAAAGTCCCAACCAATTGAAAACGTCCCAACCAACTAAATACGTCCCAACCAAACATATAGTCCCAACCAAACATATAGTCCCAACCAAAAAAAATTTCCAACCAAAAAAAAGTCCTAACCAAAAAAAAGTCCTAACCATAAAAATAGTCTCAACCAATAAAAAAAGCCCCAACCAATAAAAAAAGTTTCAACCAAAAAAAACTCATAACCATTAAAAAAGTCCCAACCAAAATAACAGTACCAACCAAAAGAAAAGTCCCAACCCATAAAAGAAGTCCCAACCAAAAAAAAACCCAAGCAATAAAAAACGTCCCTACAAAAAATAAGTCCCAATCAATAAAAAAAGTCCCAACCAAAAATAAAGTCCCAACCAAACAAAAAGTCCCAACCATAAAAATGTCCCAACCAAAAAGAAGTCCCAACCAATAAAAAAAGTCTCAACCAATAGAAGAAGTCCTAACCAAAAAAAATTCCCAACCAATAAATAAAGTCCCAACCAAAGCAAAGTCCCAACCCATAGAACAAGTCCCAACCAAAAACAAAGTCCCTACAAAAAAAGTCCATACAAAAAACATGTCTCAACCAAAAAAACAGTCCCAACCAAAAAAATGTCCCAACCAAAAAAAAAGCCCCAACCAAAAAAAAAGTCTCAACCAATAAAATAAAGTCCCAACCAATTAAAGGAGTCCCAACAAAAAAAAAAATGCACAACCAAAAAAATCCCAACAATTAAAAAAAGTCCCAACCAATAAAAAAAGTCCCAATCAAAAACGTCCCAATCAAAAAGAAGTCCCAACCAAAATAAAAGTTCCAACATAAAAGGAGTTCAAACCAATAAATAAATTCCCAACCAATAAAAGACGTCCCAACCAAAAAACAAGCCCCAACCAAAAAAACGTCCCAACCGAAAAATAATCCTAACCGATAAAAAAGCCCCAATCAAATATCAGTCCCAACCAAAAAAAGTCCTAACCAAAAAAAAGTCCCAACCAAAAACAAATCCCAATAAATAAAAAAGTCCCAACCATTAAAAAAAGTCCCTAAAAAATAAGTCCCAACCAATAAAAAAAGTCCCAACCAAAAAAAGTCCCAACCAAACAAAAAGTCCCAACCAAAAAAACGTCCCAACGAAAAATAAGTCCCAACGAATAAAAAAAGTCCCAACCAATGAAAGAAATCCCAAACAAAAAAAGTCCCAACCAAACAATAAGTCCCAACCAAAGCAAAGTCCCAACCCATAGAACAAGTCCCAACTAAAAATAAAGTCCCAAACAATAAAAAAAGTCCCAATAAAAAAAGTCCCAACCAAAAAACAATTCTCAACAAAAAAAAAGTCCCAACCGATAAAAAAAGTCCCAATCAAAATAAAGTCCCAATCAAAAAAACTCCGAACCAAAAAACAAGTCCCAACCAACAAAAAATCCCAATCAGTGAAAGAATTCCGAACCAAAAAACAAGTCCCAACCAATAAAAAAAGTCCCAACCAAAAAAGTCCCAACCGATAAAAGAAGCCCCAATCAAAAATAAGTCCCAACCAAAAAAAAATTCCCAACCAAAAAAGTCCCAACCAACAAAAAAAAATCCCAACCAAAAAAAGTCTCAACCAATAAAATAAGTCCCAGCCAAACAAAAAAGACCCAGTCAAAATAAAGTCCCAACCAACAAAAAATGTCTCAACTAATAAAAATAACTCCCAACCAATTATAAAGTCCTAACCAAAAATAAAAACCCAACCAAAAGATAAAGCCCCAACCAAAAAAAAATCCCAACCAATAAAATGAAGTCCCAACCAAAGAAAAGTCCATACCGATAAAAAAAGTTCAAATCAAAAAATAAGTCCCAACCAATAGAAACAGTCCCAACCAAAAAAAATCCCAACCAAAAGAAAATTCCCAACTAATACAAAAAGTCCCAACCAAAAAACAGACCCTACCAAAAAACAGTCCCTACCAAAAAAAGTCCTAATCGAAACAAAAAGTCCCAACCAAAATTAATTCCCAACCAATAAAACAAGTCCCAGGCAAATCAAAGTCCCAACCAAAAAAGTAAGTCCCAACCGAAAATAGTCCCAACAAATAAAAAAAAGGCCCAACCAAGAAAAAGTCCCAACCAATAAAAAGTCCATACCAACAAAAAAAAAATCATAGCCAAAAAAAAGGGCGCAACCAATAATAATAGTCCCAACCAAAAAACAAATCCCAACCAAAAAATAGCCAAAACCAAAAATAAAGTCCCAACCAATATAAAAAATTCCAATCAATAAAAAAAGTCCCAACAAATAACAAAAGTCCCTGTCAGAAAAAAGTCCCAACCAATAAAATAAGCCCCAACCAATAAAATAAGTCCCAACCAACATAAAGTTCCAACCGAAAATACGACCTAACCAAAATAAAAGTCCCAAACAATAAAAATAGTTCCAACCAATTGAAAAAGTCCCAACCAAAAGGAATAGTCCCAACCAAAAGAAAAACTCACAACCAAAAAATAAGTCGCAACCAATAAAAAAAAGTCCCAACCAATAAAAAAAAACCAACCAATAAAAAAGTCCCAACCAATTAAAAACCTTCCAACCACAAAAAACAAATGTCCCATCCAATAAAAAAAAGTCCCAACCAATAAAAATATCCCAACCAAAAAAAAAAAGTCCCAACCAATAAAAAACGTCCCAACCAAACAAAAAGTCCGAACCAAAAAATTTCCCAACCAAAAAATAAATTCCCAACCAAAAAAAGTCAACCAAAAAAAGTCCCAACCAATAAAAAAAAGTCCCAACCAATAAAAGAAGTCCCAATGAAAAAGAAGGCCCAAGCAAAAAAAGTCCCAACCAAACTTAAAGTCCCAACCCAAATAAGTCCCAACCAATAAAAAGAAGTCCCAACCAATTTAAAAGTCCCAACCAATAAAAAAATTTTCAACCAAAAAAACTCCCAACCAATAAAAAAGTCCCAACCAAAAAAAAAGTCCGAACCAACAAAAGTCCCAACCCATAAAACAAGTCCCAACCAAAAAAACCCCCAACCATTAAAAACTTCCCTACAAAAAAAGTCCCAACCAATTTAAAACGTCCCAACCAAAAAAAAGTTCCCAACCAAACAAAAACTTCCAACCAAAAAAAATGTCCCAACCAAGAAGAAATCCCAACCAATAAAAAAAGAACCAACCAAAAAAACAGTCCCAACCAATGAAAAAAAAAGTCCCAACCAAAAGAAAAAGTCCCAACTAAAAGAAAAGGTCACAATCAAAAAAAAAGGCCCAACCAAAAAAAGTCCCAACTCATAAAAAAAGTCACAACCAAAATAAGTCCCAACCAAAAAAATAACCCAACTAATAAAAAAGTCTAACTAAAAATTAAGTCCCAACCAAAAAAAGTCCCAACCCACAAAAAAAGTCCCAAACAATAAAAAAAGTCCCAACCAATAAAAGAAGTCCCAACCAAAAAACAAGTCCCAACCAATAAAAAACAGTCCCAACCAAAAAAAGTCCCAACCGATATAAAAAGCCCCAATCAAAATTAAGTCCCAACCAAAAAAAAAGTTCCAATCCAAAAAAAAGTCCCAACCAATAAAATAAGTCCCAACCAAAAAAAGTCCCCAACCAATAAAAAAGTCCCAACCAATAAAAACAGTCCCAACCAATAAAAGAAGTCACAACAAAAAAAAAAATTCCCAACCAATAAAAAAGTAAAAAGTCCCAACCGAAAGAAAAGTCCATACCGATAAAAAAAGTCCCAATAAAAAAAAGTCCCAACCAATAAAAACAGTCCCAACCAAAAAAAAACTTCCAACCAATAAAAAAAGTCCCAACCAATTAAAAAGTCCCAACCAATAAAAAAGGTCCCAACCAAAAAATAAGTCCCAACCAATAAAAAAAGTCCCAACCAAAAAAAAAGTCGCAACCAAAAGTATAGTCCCAACCCATAAAATGAGTCCCAACCAAAAACAAATCCAAACCAATAAAAAAAGTCCCAGGCAAAAAAAAGTTCTAACCAAAAAAAAGGTCCCAACCAAAAAAAAGTCCCGACCAATAAAAAAAGGCCCAACCAAAAAAACGTCCCAATCAATAAAAAAGTCCCAACCAATAAAAAAAATCCCAATCAAAAAATAGTCGCAACCAATAACAAAAAGTCCCAACCAAAAAAAAGTCCCAACCAAAAAAAAAGCCAAAACCGAAGATAAAGTCCCAACCATATAAAAAGTTCCAGCCAATAAAAAAAGTTCCAGCCAATAAAAAAAGTCCCAATCAAAAAAACGTCCCAACCAATAAAAATAAGTCCCAACCAAAAACAAAGTCCCAATCAAAAAAAAGTTCCAACCAAAAATAAGACCCAACCAAAATAAAAGTCCCAACCATTAAAAAAAGTCCCAACCAAAAGAAAATGTTAAACCCAAAAAAAAAGTCCCAACCAATAAAAAAAGTCCATACCAAAAATAAGTCTCAATCAAAACAAAAGTCCCAACCCAAAAAAAAGTCCCAACCAAAAAAACAGTCACAACCAAAAAAAGTTCCTACCAAAAGAAAAAGTCCCAACCAAAAATAAGTCGAAACCATTAAAAAAAATCTCAACTATAGAAAAAACCAAAGCCAAAAATAAAGTCCCAACTAATGTAAAAAGTTCCAACTAATAAAAAAAGGCCCAATCAAAATAAAATCCCAACCAATAAAAACCCAACCACAAAATAAGTCCCCATCAAAACAAAATTCCCAACCAAAAAAACAGTCCAAATCAATTAAAGTCCCAACCAAAAGAAAAAGTCCCAAACAAAAGGAAAAGTCATAACCAAAAAAAAAGTCCCAACCAATAAAAAAGTCCCAACCAAAAAAAAGTCCCAACCAATAAAAATAGCCCCAACCAAAAAGAAAAAACACAACCAAAAAAACAGTCCCAACCATTAAAAAAGTCCCAATCAAAAGAAAAAGTCCCAACCAAAAGAAAAAGTCAACCAAAAAACAAGTCCCAACCAAAAAACAGTCCCAACCCATAAAAAAAGTCCCAGCCAATAAAAAAAGGCCCAATAAAAAAAAAGGGTTCTAACCAAAAAAAAGGCCAACCAAAAAAAGTCCCAACCAATAAAAAAAATTCCAACCAGAAAAAAAATCGCAACCAATAATAAAAGTCAACCAAAAAATAAGTCCCAAACAAAAAAAAAGTCCCAACCAATAAAAAA
Source organism: Odontomyia ornata (assembly GCA_963969285.1). Taxonomy (NCBI): domain Eukaryota; kingdom Metazoa; phylum Arthropoda; class Insecta; order Diptera; family Stratiomyidae; genus Odontomyia; species Odontomyia ornata. The sequence goes on along the minus strand of OZ017738.1, from coordinate 51,497,121 downwards.
AAGTCGCAACCAATAAAAAAACTCGCAACTAAAAAAAGTCCCATCCAAAATAAAAAGTCCCAACAAACAAAAAATGTCGACACCAATAAAAAAAGTCCCAACCAAAAAAAAGTCCAAACCAAAAATAAGTCCCAACCAATAAAAAAAGTCCCAACCAATAAAAAAGCCCCAACGAAAAAAAGTCCCAGCCAATATAAAAAGTTCCAACCAATAAAAAAAGTCCCAATCAATGAATAAAGTCTAAATAAAAAAAAAGTCCCTACCAATAAAAAAGGTCCCACCCCAAAAAAAAGTCCCAACTTAAAATAAAAAGTCCCAACTTAAAATAAAAAGTCCCAACCAAAAAAAATCCCAACCAATAAAAAAAGTTCCAACCAAAAAAAGTCCCAACCCATAAAAAATGTCCCAACCAAAAAAAAGTCCCTGCCAAAAAAAGGCCCAACCAAAAAAAAAGTTCCAACCAAAAAAAAAATCCCAACCAATAAAAAAAAGTCCCAAATGCAGGTCACAGTTTTCTTTAGGATCTGACTGAGGTATGTTCCATCTAATGTCTTCCCCCAAAGGGAACGTCCCACTCTACGCTCGAGAATGTATCTTCCGGAGCATCAAGCCTGGCCTGAAAAGATGGCATCGGTTCATTTGACGTTAGGTGTACACTAAAGACTGTTATTTCTAGGTGTTAAGTCCACACAAGGCCATCTCTTGTTCATGGCTTTGTACTGGCAAACGAGCGCTGTTTCAAACACATATGGCGGTAACATTCGATTTGTCATAATTTAATACTGATGAGCTCCTATGATGATGCTGTTTGTTGAGCAGCAGCAAGTTGGCTTCCATTTGATTTGCATACTGCTCCAGCAAATTTTAAGTAATCGTTCTGCGGAACAAGTTTACCTACAAGATACAGACCATTGCAGTGTTGCTTTGACCTTGGCAAGGACCTCCTTGAAAGTCTGGCATTTCACTGTCTCTAATACGTGCTTGAAGTCTTCAACATCAAGACACCAATGTGTCTTGCCCGTGCCTTGTTTTATTTTGTGACCAATATTGCTACATTTATAGCACTTTGAGCTCTTATCAGGCTCTTTGTATTCTTTTTCAGTATAGCTACACTCAAGGCACTAATAACAGCAATGAGCCACCGCTCCTCCCATTATCTTGCTGATAGCCCAGTCAATTCTGAATTTACCCTTGCTGAGCATTTGTTCTGTAAAATTTCACCGAAGGATCATCTTACCGGATGGGTAGCTCCACTCTAATGGTGGCTTGCATGCAATTTGACTTAATCGCTCCCTTTATTTCTTGCGGGACATCTACATAGGACTTACCATCAGTTGTTTTGATCAATAGAGCCTATCCTAGGAGTTTGAGCGGTTGGTTGACTCTAGTTCAGGCTAGCTGCAATGTTTCGTCACATTTTTTTTTTAGGGAGGTCGTTTATTTTCTTTTGCTGTTGCACATCAGTTTTGATCACCGCAGGATCTGTCCCGCTTTTTGTATGAGCCGTTATTTTTTGAAACATTCAAGAGCAATCGAGCTGCCCAGCGTTTCCACTGGAAGAAGACTTTTGGCACTTTTATCCCTGACATCGGTTGCTTTGGTGGTGATGGCACATCATACACCACAGCAACCTTGGACTCCTCCGATCCTTAACTTTTCTCTACTCTTTGTAATGCTGTTGCGGAATTATTTGTTTTCTGCTCCAGCCGCGTAGAACGTTCTGACGAACGTATCGTTTTTACTGCACTGCAGGCATAATATCCATCTGATCCATTTTGGCAAATTTTTGAGATTGTTATTTCATGAGTTGCCCATCTTTGATAATTTTGCCGTTGCTGGGAGTGATATTGCTTTTTTGAACGTCAGGATTATTTGGTCCCCCATCGCAGAACGCATTATCTTGGAACCATTTGCTGCATCTTGTTTTTTTTTTTGAGTTCGTTGCCTTTTCTCACGCTTGGTTCCCTGTTTTGATGGTGATGGAGCTAATAACAGTCCTCGTCTGAATGTATTCTTCATATTAGGTTTATGTTTGCTTTTAGAGCCCAGTTCACCAATTCTGTGACATTACAGTCGCTGAATGATGATAGCTGGAAGATATAGGGACAGGGGGTCCAACCCCCGAACTGTACGTTTGATCTCTGTATCCTCTTCCATCTTTCATTTTTTGTCTAGCACCGTTTCGATAGCGTTTTACTTACCGTCAGGATATATGGATTTTTTTTATGACGCCATACATTTTGTCATGTTGCAGTGAAGGTCATTGACACTCAGGTCTTTGTAACGACGTAAGTCACTCTTGAGACTCTTCCTTCCCTGCTGACCATTGTCCACGTCTCCTTATCGGTTACTTGCAGCAAACCTACCAGGAAAGGTCTTCCTCTATCCACAAATCTGGGGACGCATTCGGTATCGCAGCCTGAAAGCATTGCCGAAAAGTCGACAGCTGAACTCATTATGTTTAGATGAAAATAATGCAGTTATCTTCAAATCCAATGATGGGATGTTGAACGTGTACTAGTTTCTGAATTTTCAATGATTTTAAAATATTTTAGATATACTAAAATATGTATTTCATTATAAGACCAATTTTTGTGTAATACTCGTTATTTTTTTTTTAATTTTTGCGTAGCTCAGAGTTATCATTATTTTTATTACAAAAGTTGCTATACATTAGCAGTACTTTCATTTAATTTTGGTATTTTTTGCCCCTGCCAAAGGACCAGGGTGGCCCATGGAGGGGGACCCAGCCCATCAAGAAAAAAAGCTGTAGGGTCAGTGCTACTGTAAGAAAGTTTACCGCAAACGCCTGGCACAGGTACAGAGAAGAGGAGCACAGAGGATTACATCTTCGTACCCGACAGTCTTTGGTTCGGTGGTGAAAGTTATTGCAGGCGTGATACCTGTCGGCCTCCTTGCTAGAGAGCGCCGCTCTATTTATATGCGCCGAAACGAAGATGCGAGGGAGATGTTTGTCCGCGAGGAGAGACAGCACTCACTCAACGATTGGCAGCAGTTTTGGATGAATTGCACGAAGGGATGGTGGACTGCGCGCCTTATCCCGCATGTGAGACCGTGACTAAATCGAAAGCATGGTGAGACTCACTTCTATCTGACCCAGCTTTTGAGCGAGCATGGGTGTTTTTAGTCTTACCTGCACATGATTGGTAAGTCATGGTCCCCCGATTGTCGGTATTGCCCAGGGGAGGAAGACAATGCCTGCCACACATTTTTTGCTTGCATAAATTGGGACAGGCTGTGAAGGGCCCTCTACAGGGAGATGGGAGAGCTCTCTCCAGATAATATAGTCGCGTAGATGCTCGAATCGGTTAACAAATGGAACCAGGTGCCACACTATGTTCTGGCAGTCCTAAAATATAAAAGGGACTCACAGCAGCCAGGGGTATAGGGGCTGGGGGATCGCTTTTCTGGCACTTCCTGTTCCCCTCTCCCCTCCCGCTAAAAGAGGGATCCCCCAACTTGAAGGCACCTCACGGCGTAACAAGACGAGATCCGGCCCGAAGTAATGTGTCAAACGGTTCCAGGCTGGGTTCTCAGGTTGACAGGGGAGGTGTTTAATCCAGTCACCTCTTGTGAGCATGGGAGTCCCACACTCTGTGCGTAAATGGGCATTCACCTCCCTTCCACAAAAAAAAAACAACCCGAATGTCCATTCTTTATAGTTAATACAGTAAAGTAACCGGACTGAGCCTGCCCCGCGCCGTCAAAGCGTCTGCTAACCGGTATCTGATGCTGTAGTGGTGGTGAGGGTCTAGGTAAAAGGAAACGTGCTGCAGCAGTTGCCTCCAAGCGCTTGGAGAGATAGCATCGAGCGGAGTGCATGTTCAGTTACATCGTCGGAGTGAAAATGGAGCGTACGATCGAGCAACCGAACCAGAGTTTTTTTAACCACGTTGTTACAGGAGACAAGACGTGGGTTTTCGAATACGATCCTGAGACGAAGCGGCAGAATTAGGAGTGGCACACACCGGCGTCACCACGGCTGAAAAAAGCGCGCATGAGCAAATCGAAGGTGAACTCGATGCTCATTGCTTTCTTTGACGGGAAATGCATTGTTCAGAAAGAGTTTGTGCCACCCGGCCAAACTGTAAACGGCCAGTACTACAGGGAGGTGCTCCGTCGTCTAACCGCCCGGGTTTGCCGAGTCCGTCCGGAGATTGCCGATTCGTGGATCCTCCATCACGACAATGCTCCGTCGCACACCTGCCTGCTCGTCACTGAGCAGTTGGCCAAACAGTCGAGGGCAACGTTGCCACAGCCTCCTTACAGCCCGGATGTGGCACCAGTGGACTTCTTTCTGTTCCCCAATATCAAGAGACACCTTAAGGGGACGCGGTTCGGGACTCTGAAAAACGTTCAACGTGCTACGACGAGGGCTCTAGACAGCATTGAGGTTGCCGACTTCTAGGGAGCGTTCGGGGATTGGGAAATCTGATATCAGCGTGTTATCGACTCCAATGTGGACTACTTTGAAGATTTCTAAAGAAAAATTGTACATATTATGCCAATAAAAAATTTCCTGAGGTCAGTCCGGTTACTTATTATACAGACCCTGTATATTAAAATAATACTATGCTTATGTGAGAGAGAAAGCTAAACATAACTTAATACTAGAATAAAGTGCTTAGCTTTAAAAGAAGAACGACTTTATGTTGTATAAAGCTCCATACTAAAATTGTAATTTTTCTGAAAAATTGAACATGCATGAATCTGCGGAAAATAATAAATATTCTCGCCGCTTATGGCAGATCCTTTATAATACACAATCATTTCTTTAAAATGCTGACTATGACTAGCTACGCCCTGAGTCCTATCCTCATTTATCCTATTTTCAAAAAACACATTTCAGTCACGTCGCCTCATACTTTTGTCTTTTCTTTTCTAATGCCTGTCTCCCCCTTACCATCTGTTTCAATTCGCTGTATACACTTTGACCGCACTTCGCTCGATAAAAATAACAACTTTTCTCCATACTTTTTTATTGTCACAGAATATTTTCTTCGTAAAAACTTTCGTTGTATCCTCAAATTGTGTATAAAAATTTATGAGGATGTTGTGCTCTCAGGACAAACAGTCAACTACGGCACGTTCTTGTTAGTTCGTCAAAAATAACGTAGCGGCTGACGCTTTTTCATGAAAAAAGGACCAGGCAAATTGATGTAGTCAGTCAGTTCGTTTTGCTTAAAAGATATCTGAAGCTTTATTATGTACGGAATTGGGAAAGTTAGTCTATTTGTAAAAGTTAGAGTCGTATGAAGATAAACTTAGTGGACATTCAAGATAACATAGGTTACTTATTATCTAATTAGTTTTCTTCAACATTATAAGACTGTGAGTGCTTGAAACTTTTCAAAAGGACAAGGTGACAAAACCCTCTAAATAATTGTGCTTCTACTATTTTGCTGTGCAAAATTACTGCGCTTATATTTCGTTGCCCAAAAATACATTCTAGGAATTATAATAATGCTAAAAGTTACAAATTGAAGTATAGAAAAATTATGGTTTTCTTTCGCAGAACTTAATCAAAGCCTACTTTTAAGGAATCAGAAAACTTCCTTAGAACCCAAAGTCTTACCAAAAGTTGAAAGGCATGAAAATTCAAAGAATAAATTATCTTCGGTCTCCCCGCGCAGCATCATGAGTAAGACACCCGCATGCACTTGAAAGAAAATATGAGGAGGCAATTCAACACTATAAGGATAAAGTCATACCAACATCATTATAATCAATGTGTTCAATATGTACGCCATATCATCCTGCATAAATCAATGTTCATGTAATCGAATCCAACGTTGAATTCAAAATAGAAGTATACATAAATAAAATCTCGAATGGAAATGAAACTACGCACACGCCCACCGCGTCCTCTTGAATATATTTATGGACATTGCGTTGGCGGTTGAACGTATTAATCCTTTATGTTGATGTTTCGTTGGAAATTTTATTCACGAAGCGATTTTTGTCAGAAGCTTTAACATCCATTGACTACAGTGCTGCAAGAAACACCAACATCCTGTTATAACATTTGAAATTGACAAGAAGTTAAAGGTTCTAGGGGTATTTATTGAGAATTTCCCATACCATAATATTTACCTTTCCTTTATTGATATCTGTGATATCAGGCAAAAATCATTTCAATTGAAATCTTTTCGGTAAATTTTAATAGATTCTAGGAAACTTGCAGAAGAAGAAAAATAAAATAGGCGCCTCTTTCTGGCAGCATTTTTTAATCCACCCACAGAATTGGGTAAACTTTCATTGGTCGATTCCTAAAGAGTAAAGAAGTAAATATATGTTTGGATGTATGGGTTCATAGAAAGTATTATAACTTAGCCTGAATTTTATAGTCTATTTATAAAAACAATCATTAAAGCTAACGTTATTTCGATTTCTTAAAATCTATTTAAATTTATAACGGGTAACATAACTGGAGCCGATAAAAAGGATTATTATGATTATTAATAAACATTGAAAAGTTCATTCAAATTACAGTGCAAAAAATAAAACAAAGAAGGACAAGCAACAACAGGCTTATAGTACAATATGATTTGCGAATTTTAATTTTTTCTCCAAAAAACTGAAAGGGCACCCTTAATTTCGCCAGCGTTCTGAAAATTTCATAGCTATTATGTTTTAAGCAACAAAGACACTGGAGATAACTGAAAGAATTCAACACGTCTCTGTTTATTCAAAGAAGCAAGGCCCGACGGCTTTTCAAGGAAAAAGAGAATTGGCCCGCGGATATCAAATAAACAAAATAATTGACAACGCAGTTTTAGCCCATTGAAACTTTACAATCACAGTAAGGACAGTATATAATACTGGGGAAATGTTTCTGAGGGGCCTGGGCACTGCAGACACATTAATATTTTCCCGGAAATCACAAGTATGGCTTGCAGCATTGACATGCCATTGAGATTGCTTAAATAATTAGGTCAATAAAACGCTGATAAAAGGAGCATCATATTCAAATAAATTTCCAAATCAATTGACAAATTCTATATGCAAGTGAAATTACGAGGGTGATCCCAAAAGTACCCGACCCGACAAAGAAAACAGTAAAAAAATTGCGAAAATGTTTTTTATTTTTCAACACATTTTCCTTTCAGCTCGATACACTTTTCCCAACGATGTTCAATAGCTTCGATACCCGCTTTAAGGTAGGAACCGACAAGCTCCTCAAAATAGCTATTAATCGCAGATTCTACCTCTAGATTGTTGGTAAATCTTTTGCCGCCGAGCCATTTTTTCAAATTCGAAAAAGAAAATAGTCCGAGGGAGCCAGATCTGGCGAATAGGGTGCGTGAGGAAGCGATTTGAATTTCAACTCATGATTTTAGCCATTGCAATGACGCACGTGTGGACTGGTGCTTTGTCGTGATGAAACGACACTTTCTTTTTCGTCAGATGGGGCCGTTTTTTCTTGATTTCATCACTCAAACGCTGCAATAAGGCTGCATAATATGCGCCGTTGATTGTTTTTCCTGTGTCGACATAGTCGATAATTATTATTCCACGCGCATGCCATTACCTTGCCAGCTGACTGAACTGTCTTTGCTTTCCTTGGAGGCGGTTCTCCCTTTTCAGTCCACTACTTTGACTGCTCCTTGGTCTCAGGTGTAAAATGATGGATCCATGTTTTGTTCATGGTTATGAATCGATGCAAAAACTCGGCTTTATAGCTGCGAAACATTGTCAAACACTCGATGGAAACATCCTCACGATGCTGTTTGTGCTCCATTATGAGCAAACGCGGCATCCATCTTGCGCACAGCTTTCTCGTGTCCAAATTTTCGGTCAAAATGCGATGCATAGCACTTTTTGAAATGCCTGCTATGTCTGCTATCTCGCGCACTTTTAGTCGACGGTCATCCAATACCATTTAGTGGATTTTCTTCACATTTTCTGACGTAGTGACCTCACTTGGTCGACCACTGCGGTGTTCATCTTGGCAGCTCGTATGACCTCGCTTAAACTCAGCTACCCAATATTTGACCATTGTAAACGAAGGAGCAGTCTTTTCCAGAGTAAAATCCAACTCGGATTTGATATCGGTTGGACTAAGACCTTTCAAATGAAAGTATTGTATCACATAACGATGCCTAATTTTTTCCATATTTACAAATTCACTGAGAGGGTTCACTTTGAACGTCTGTAATAAATAATAATAAACGTACCTTTTATATAGTAAGAACACTGTATCTACTCCAAAACTACAACTTTATTTAAAAGATGGATATGGCCATTTCGAGAGTAACTTGCTCTCTTCTTCAGTCCATTGATACTGAAATCATGGGCAATACAATAAGATCTTAAATACTACAAGATTTTAAAGTACCAAAAGGTTTTAAACAATCATAAAATTTAAAAAAGACAAAGCTTTAAAGAGATAATAATGACCGAACATTAAATGAGATATTGCTTTCATTCAATTAAAGGTACAAGAATAATGGAATATTTAAGTAATTGACTAATTAGAGTGATCTCCGGTTCCTTTTAGCTAGTATCTTAATTAAGTTGATGGACAGTTTCCTTCTTCTATGTTCATCCGTATTTAGGGGTCATGCTGCATTATGGAGAGGCTCTCCCAAGCGTCCAATGAATAAGATCGGTTGACATATTTCAGGAGTTGAAGGCTATCGTTTCCTATGCTGTGTCCATTTTCAATTATACGGGATGTGTTCAAAAAGTATCGCGAATTTTGAATTTTCGCGGGTTACGTATATTCGAATTGCGATTTTTTTGTGGCGTTATGTTGGTACTCATGTCTGTCACTTATGCCGACAAGCTCGGCCATTTTGAATGTTCGCTTAATTGGTGATAGCTGCTTTACTTGCACGTGTTTTCAAATCGTCTTCGATTTTTACTTATTCAAAAAAATGGATCAAAGAACGTGTATCAAATTTTGTGTGAAAAACGAAATTAAGTGCGCGGATGCATTCCGAATGTTGACTGTGGCATACGGAGAAGCTACCTTGGACCGAAGCAACGTTTATCGGTGGTACAAAATGTTTTTAGAAGGCCGAGAAGATGTGAACGACGAAGAGCGTGCCGGACGCCCGAGCACTTCAACAACAGACGAAAAAATTAATGAAGTGGAGAAAATGGTATTGGCCAATCGTCGAATCACCGTTAGAGAAGTTGCTGAGGACCTAAACATATTGATTGGCTCGTGCCATTCGATTTTTATCAACGATTTGGGCATGAGACGGGTCGCCGCGAAATTCGTACCAAAATTGCTTAGTTGCGACCAAAAACAGCAACGCATGAACATTGCTAATGAGATGTTAAACTCTGTCCGCGACGAACCAAATTTGCTCCAGAGGGTCATAACTGGTGATGAATCGTGGGTTTATGGTTATGACGTGGAAACCAAAGCTCAATCATCTCAATGGAAGCTGCCGCATGAACCAAGACCGAAAAAAGCGCGCCAAGTTCGGTCGAATGTGAAAGTTTTGCTGACAGTTTTCTTCGATTGCAGGGGCGTGGTGCATCATGAGTTCTTGCCACAGGGAAGAACGGTCAATAAGGAATATTACCTGCAAGTTATGCGCAATTTGCGCGAAGCAATCCGCCAGAAACGCCCGGATTTGTGGGAGAACAAAAATTGGCTTTTGCACCACGATAACGCCCCTGCTCACACATCGTTGCTTGTGCGCGACTTTTTGGCCAAAAACAACACACTAATGATGCCGCAGCCACCGTATTCCCCAGATCTGGCCCTCTGAGACTTTTTCTTGTTTCCTAAACTGAAGAGGCCCATGAAAGGACGACGTTACGCTACGCTTGACGAAATAAAGACGGCATCGAAGGAGGAGCTGAACAAGATTAAAAAAATGATTTTTTGAAGTGCTTCGAAGATTGGAAAAACCGTTGGCACAAGTGTATAATATCTCATGGGGATTACTTTGAAGGGGACAAAATAGATATTCATGAATAAATAAATAATTTTTGAAAAAAAACAAAATTCGTGATATTTTTTGAACACACCTCGTATGTACTACTACTGCCGATCGCACAGTATTGACACACCGCATTTCCCAGGATTTCGCTTCTTTCATGTGCTCTTGGAATCGTGTAGTGATGAGTCCTTGGTCTGACCGATACAGCATTTTTCACAATCGTTACACTGAAATTGGTAGATGCCGCTCAATTCGTTACCTTTCAGGGGTTAGTTTTCGTTGCCCAGTAAATTTTTGAGAGACGCGTTTCTGGTGGAAGCTGTGATGTTGATGTCAAATCGTTTGAAGAGAGACTTAATGCTGTAGAACGAATCTGCCATCGGAATGTTTATCCATTTGGTATTTTCAGCGTTTTTTTGTTTACAGAGAGTCGTATGCTTATTTCTGAAGGCATCCTGTTGTTTTTTGGCTATTAATTTTTCGATGATATTCGGGCGACATCCGTTTTTGAAGGCGGTATCCATAATAATATATGGTTTTCGTATAGAAGATGAACATAGTGCAATGTTAGACCATGTAGATCTAAGACAGAGCTCAGTTACCCTGAATACTGAAAGAGGCCGCCAGCGTGTTTGCGATTACGTCCATCTTGGTCTGATTTCACTGTCGGTAAAGTTTTTGTTGATATGCCATCGTATTTGACTGATAATAGAATCTCTGATTAATATCAAATCAACACCGAACCCTTGAATCCATGTCTAAATATGTAAGTTACACCCTAGTTAGCAAGAATTAAGTTAAGCCAGGAGAATTATCCAACATGGCTTTAAATTGGTCAAGATTTATGCACGGGAGGGCGTAGTGAACTGTATACATGTACGGAACTAAATTTGTTAGTAAAAAAAACTATCTGAGGATAACTCCATGGAATGCTGTATAGCTCGACTTCCACATATCCTAACTGCAGCTCGCTCGCATGCCGTTAATTGCCATACTGGGCTTTGTAGATTTCGATACCGGTCAGCAACACTTGCCATCTCTCTAACTTATCGTAGATTGTCTGTCAAATGAGATTATGGGCTGCCTGGCAGTTAAGTGATAATGTGAACGCTGAGCATCTACTGCTTCCAGTTACATGTTTGTAGTTACTTCCTTGGTTTCTCAGCAGAACAGGCGATTTGGGTCCTCTGTGACTATCTTCACTATACTGGTCCAAGTTTTAGTAATGTGCCAAAACTGCAGATATATATCTAAAGCAATGTTTTGTTGATATTTGTTGTTGAAGTCCCTAGACCAGCCTTCTATCTTACTAACCTCTGCTGCTAGTACTGGAGATCTAGTCCTCACACCTTAAGCTTACTCCAGTTCTGGGTTATCTGGGGGCCTTACCATTGCACACTATATTTCATCATGTCAAAGCAAATATCGTTGATGTTCAGTTATTTACGGCAACAATAGTCATCCTTAATACTGTCCCTTCTTTGCGGATAATTGTCTGTAACTGGTTATTGATTACAATAACAAGCCTTTAGAGAGAAGACTTCTCCTACTGGTAACCATAGAAACACGTTGGTTCCCTAATCTAAGGGCACTACCCATTAACATTAAAGTCAAGGTCAAAGTCACAAGCGCTTTATTTAATACATGTATATTAAAAGTTATAAATTTTCAAAAAACATAAGGGAAATCCCAATAGCCCAAATGGCTCTCTAAATTTATATATTATTAAGTAAAAACATTCAAATAACAAACATAATCTAATGCAATTTAATTCAAATAATTGTATATTTTATGATTTCATTAGAAGAAGGAGCAAAATAAACAACCAACAATATTCAAAAATTAATTATAATGTTCACACGATAGAGCAGATTACTCTTATCTTACCTGCAACATGTTTTAACTTAATTGCAATAAATTTCAATCAAAAACTTAATCTTACCGTGATATAATGCTATCACAATATTCCTAACCTACACGTTTAATCTTGGCTCTAAACCTAATACAATGAACATCACATACACCTATCCTAAATATTGATACATATCCCTAACCTTTAACATAACCAAACAACAACAATAAATATAGCAATAATGGGGTGAAAATTCAAACTAAGTAACGAAAAAACAAACAAAAGCGCAAATAATTTAGACATTGGAATTCAGCCACTAATACCTAGATTGCTCCATTTCAGCCCATCTAGCCTCAACAAATCAAGCAAATGAGTATCTCCATTGGAATGTTGATCTCGTGGACTCAAATTTAGATGATATTTTATCTTCTTAACGGTGACCCGTCTATGTACTCGTATGTGATATAAAATTGGGCACCGTCAGAATCACAGAATCACATATCGATTCATGTCAAAATACATGAATACTTCTGAAGGAACGAAGCCTGTAGCAAGACAAGTCCCAATATACCCGTCTGTAGGGTGGAATGGCTGCGAAATCCAGGGGTTTTTGCTCAGAGTTACAGATCTTGCGATACGATTCCGAAGAAGTCTCAGTATGAAAATATCGCCGTTCGTCACTTTAACAGTTCGATAAATTCTTCTGTTCGATATACAGTGTTTCCAATCCATCTCAGGGATTCTGTACAAACCAGTACATACACAAAGGCATTTCTTTCCCAAAACTCTTAGTATTTCCATTGAAATAGCACTCTAGTTGTACCAGATCGGATGTCCATAAATCAAAACTTGTCTAAACAGAGACTTGTAACATATAACTTTGGCCTTTGATCAATGTATTTGGAATGAAAGAGACGTCGAAGGGACATGATTACTTTTTGTGCTTTACTGAGTACGATTTTGAGATGTTTAGTATATCACAGATACTGATCGAGATGAAAATCAATGTATAGAACACATGATTTATATGAAACTTGTCCTAAACTACCTTCACCAGCCATGATGTCGAAGTCTTTCCGATTACATTTCAGGACTTGGCTGGCCCCCAATAGTGTTGACCGAAACAAAATTATTTCGCACTTTTGCACATTGATTGTCATTCGCCAATTGTCAGTGCAGAGCTGTACATCACTAAATGTTTTTTGAAGATTGCTCTGAACTATGGTAGCTTTTTGGTCTGCCGTATAGATGATCATATCACCAGCAAACGCTACCAAAGACAGCACTGGTGGGACGTTAAAATCAAACCAGCTCAATAGCTTGGGAATAAATATTTAGAAAAGTAGTGATGTTGTAGACCATTCGAGACACTGACGTCACACCCTATCGTCCGATTTCCATCAGTAACAACAAATGATTTCCCGTAAAACATATTGCACATTATGGCGACAAGGTGTCTGGGGAACCTGTCCTGAAGAAGTTTAAAAATTAGTCCATCTAACTACACCGTATCGAAGGCTGTCTCCATATCAATGAGACACGCTCCAACATCTTCTCTGTTGTTAAGTTTCCAACAGATGTCTGAGGTTATTTTCATCACCGCAGGAATGTTCGAATGTCTGGCACGAAAACCAAATTGGAAATTTGGCATCAACTCATATTTCTCAATGTGGGCGTATAATGCTTTGGTCAGTATCACTTCAAACACCTTGCTGATATTAGCCAGCAAGCTAATCGGGCGAATACTTTGGCTATGGGAAATTCATTTGCAAATAACATCAGGCAAATGACTTCCACGACCTCGCTTACAGGACCATATCCTTTTCATAAAAAGGTGGAAAATAACATCAGGCAAATGACCACCATGACTACGCTTACAGGACCATATCCTTTTCATGAAATTTTCCATAGCCAAATCGCAAAGTGGCTGCCCTATGTCCTCGATAGCCTCTTGAATTCCATCTTTGAGGTCTTGCATTGACGCTGGACTGTTGTCGTAGACCTTTTCTTTCACGTGGCCCCAAAGGAAGAAGTCGCAAAGTGTTAAACCACAAGATCTCGGTGGCCAATTGTGATCACCTCTTCGAGAGATAACACGGTCCGGAAACGTTTCCCGTAAAAGATCAATGGTTTCGTTGCTTGTGTGGCACGTAGCGCCATTTTGTTGAAAGTAAACCTTGTTCAGATCAATACCATCCGATTCCGGCTATGAAAAATCATTAATCATCTCTTGATAGCGCAATCTATTCACCGTAACTGTTGCTCCAGCCTCATTTTCGAAAAAGTAAGGTCCAATGACTCCACCGGACCATAAACCGCACCAAACAGTCACACGTTGAGGATAGAGAGGCAATAACTCTTGGGTTTTCCGAGCCCCAGATGCGATAGTTTGGCTTGTTGACGAAGCCACCGAGGTGAAAATGGGCCTCATCACTCAAGATGATTTTTCGATGGAATTCCGGATCAATCAGAAAATACACGACGTTGTTGATGATCAACCGGATTGAGTTCTTCTGTTAACTGAACTTGATAAGCCTTAAGACCCAAATCTTTATGCGAAATACGGTGTAATTATGTTTGTGGAATGCCTAATTCCAAAGAACGACGAGGAATGGACAAACCTTGGTTTTCAACACTTTCGGCTTCAGTAGCAATATTCTCGGCTGTTCTTGAGTCACGTGCACGGGTTTTATTCTTCACATCACTCAGTTGTCCCAACAGCTCGAATTTTTCCACCAATTTCTGTATTGCGGTCCGGCAAGGTGCTTCACGACGTCCCAAAAATGTTCGAGTTTTACGAACCGTCTCTGCGAAATTATCACCATTTTTATAGTGAATTTTAATAATTTCATTGCGTTGTTTAAGCATGTATCGTTCAATTTTTTTAAATCGCGTAGTTTTCACTTGTCAAATGTCAAAAAATTACTGCTTCAAAGGTGATACCTACTGAAATAGCGGGCTATTCAAAATAACACCTCTTATTGGCAACCCTTTATCATCAAAAACTTTAGGGTTTTTCGAGAGGTAGAAGGCTCCTGTGGACTTGTAATATGTAAGCAAAACTTCAGGGATGGCTTTTCGGGCAAGAAGAAGTTTTAACCTTATAAGATCTATATTAGAGCCCGATTGAAGACAGATTTTACAAGCTTTGTCTTTTTCACGCAGTGCATAGAATACCAAGTTGAATATTTGAGACCTGGTGAACGAGTGGATGGAATTAATTGGGAAATGATATTCTGGTGTATTGAATAGAATGGTTCTACAGCGAGATCGGGATTAAATGGATGCAAAAGAAAAACCCAGTCGACGCAGTAGGGTAGTTTTGTTTACAAATGTTAATACGACGAGGATTTGTCCTCTGCTTTGTCTGTATTGAATGCATCATCAATTGGGCTTCCACGGGAAAATGATGAAAATCTGGTGTAATATACAGAGCCCCAATCAACGAAACTGTACTAAAGGTAGAAGTATTGCTTGACAAAATGGAGTCAAGGATTTTGTTATTAACATTCAAGACATAACTTAGTTTGATGATAGAGCAGAGGGACAAGAAGAGAGAAGTGCGATAGATAAATCATTTACCGAGGTCATTCTAACATATTAAAGCCATGGCTGAATAAGAATTAAAGCGACGAATTTGTATTATATATGAATACGGTAAGTTCATGAGAGGAAACTTTTAAATTACAGGAAATATACATATACAAATGAGGCAATCCTGAAGATTGAGAGTAAAGTTTATTTGGACTGCTAAGCTATTTACAGGAGGAAAAAGGTTCCAGTTGGAATATTGTAAAGTCTGAAGGCTACTATTGACCGCTATTTCAACACTATCAAAGTCACATTTTCCAATTAAATGTCGAGCTTTATGTTGTCTTAAAAATTGCATATAAAGGTAGAATTTTTTCATGTGTAAAGTCACTTGTGGATTAAAGATTAAAAGATTTCAACTTGGTCTTCCATAGACATTTTAATAAAGAAATAACAACAATTTATAACGATTTGATCTTTCCGCTGAGATTTGCCGGAGGGACGAAAATTTCTACGTGGAGGGTAAGCAAAGTATTGAACAGAAATTTTGGGAGGCCAGCAATCAAGATTAACTAAAAATAAAAAAATTTGCCAGGACTGTTAGTTTAATCTTTCATGCAATTCGGAAACTGTGGAGAGTGATCTTGACTAGCCATTAAACTTGTATAAAGTTTCAATTCTCCCACTTATGAGCCATTCCCATATTTTCATACAATATCTGCTAACTAAGTGCCAAATAGCAAGATCATATAAAACTTGTTTTTTTAGTCTGGTTAGTGTAGTGGTTAGAGTGCTCATCTTCGACTCACGGAAGCTCCCTCATTAGAATCCCACTGGTGGCAATGAGATTTGTTTCGAGTAATTCTTGGGGCGGACTTTAAGCCCATTCAATTATGATACGTACTAGTTTGAAATCAGAGCATATCGCAGCTGAGTGGGCCAGCAAGACGTGGTACTGACCATACTACCTTCTCGAATACCGGTGCATTCGATAAAGTTAATGAGATACTCCATTTCTAAGCGAGGGCCCAAAAGAAAAAGAGTATCAGAAGTTACACGAGAGATCAGGAGCATAGTGGAAGAGAAGTAAGTTTAACTGATGGCAGAAGTATGCTGGTTTGCCGTTGATCATATATTTGAAGTTCATCGTTGATACAGTGGTTTGCTGGGTGCAGTAAAGATTTGAAGTTTGCAATGGTTGGTCCCTTGTATTGTTCTTGCCGATATGAGTAAGATGCGATTCCTTTATATAGTTGATTTGTTTTCAAATTATACTATTGCTCATTTTGCGTTTGCTTTGTTAAAGGATAAAACTGAATTGCCTAGAAGCTGTTTCACTCCTCTTTCTTTCCTTCCTCTCTCTTATCTGTGTGTTTTACTTTTGTAGGTCACATAGGTCTTCTCTTAGGATCTCCAAAAGACAACGGCTAGTTGGCGTCAGTTTCGTCTGTCATGTTCTTCAAACATATGTGACTTTGGTAACTACCATGGGCATTATAACACCCTTGTTCAACTTGTATCCTGACACTAGCATTTTGAAACGATCTTGAAAAATGTTGTATCAATATTTTGCATTAATGCATTACACGCTTTCCTTACGAAATAAATCGTTTGTAGGATTTTAACTTTATAACAAGAGGCCCTTAACCTAAAGAAACCACAATGAACTATTATGTCTGCTTTCGTTGCACAATTGTTGATTATTGCTTTTATCACTCCAAAAAAGAAGAATTTCAGCGCAAAAATATAAAATTATAGTTATTCTTCGTGAATATTTGTTAAGACAATACCAGGTTCTACGTATCTAATCATAGTTTAGTGCTTATCAGGGTGTATTTTTATTAAAAAGTATAGTAAAATAACGATATGATTTAAGGTAAATTTTCGATGATAGTATGTAAACCATGAATAAAATCGAATTCAGTCGTTTTTTAGAGTGTATTAATCGAGCAGTTTCTGAAGCCAACTACTCGAAAACATTCCTATCCTTTACTTGTAATTTTATGTGGCAGATTTAGAAAAGTAATTAATTAATTCCGCTCATTATTTTCATTTGTAAAATAGTTTTCTTCTCATTATTATCGTTAAATGTAATTTTTGATCAATTTCCTTTTATATCAAATGTAATTTTATATCAATTTTCCTTTATATTTAAACATTTTCCTTTAAGTTTATTTTATTAATGTTTAAAAAAATCATATTCATTTTTCTTAACTTCGTTCAAATTTAATTTATTCAGAAGAATTTCAATCTTCCACGTAAAATTTACAGTGTAGGAACGTCGATCTGGTACACTTTACTAATGTACTAGATTGGCGAATGGAATGTAATTGAGCGGATAGTCAATTTGACGTATTCGGTGTGGTTGGATTGCAAGTGGGCGCAAAGAAAAGAATCGAGGAAGTCGGTGAGAGTGTGGGCGTGGTGGCTTCCTGTAAGTGTGGAAGAGGAAGAAGTGCGCGGTCAATCGCAAAAAGTGAAAATGTCAATTCCGATTTTTTTTAAAAAGAAGGAGAAGATTTCACCAATTGAACTCGATCAACGCCAGAAACTGAAGAAAACCATCAGGTGAGTTAGGGCGGAGAAAAGCCTCTATCTTAGTCGAGAGAAAAGAACTGTTGTATGCTTCTTGGTTTGTAGTGGGTTTTGTGGAAATTGCGGACGTAATAGTGGACGCCACACTCCAGTCTCAGCGAAAGGGATATAATTTTAACATCTAAGACCGTTCCTGAGTGGCTCTTACATCGGCGGCTTAACTCCACTTAACCAACTGGGATTTAAATTGAAATATCATATAACAGGAACCAGGTATTTGAAACAATGATTACCCGGAACAAAACGTGTTAAAACTTTTACGCCGATTATTATTGTCTAATAATATATCCTTATTATTGTTCAATAAAATAAACACGAGTCCATGTCTCAGCTAAGCACGGGTTTCACGAATATATTTCAATCGTAAGAATTCCAAAGATTTAAAACCCACCCCAAAATTCGAACCCTGTTTGAAGATGGCAACCGAATAGTTTATGGTGCTCGTGGTATTAATGAAGGCGGATTTTAAAGTTTGCCGAAATTAGTCTTTCCTGAAAGTTGTCTAGTTGGATGTTTTGCTGGTTTTCCAAATGTCCCCCGAATAAAAGGATCCCACTACGCCATGAGAAGTAAAATGCTAGCTGCTGAAAATACATGTGAAACTCTAATTAATGATGCAAATGTGGTCAAACCATCAGAGAGAATTCAAGAATCGTTTTTACGGAAGGATTTATATAAAGTGAGGAATATCAAACCATCATTTCATAGTTCTCTTGGTTTGTATACTGGCTTGTGCTACAGTGCATTTTCCATTTATTGGGAACCATGGTCATGGTCTCATCGTAAAGCAGATAATGCAAAATTTAACTTAGCTACGGAATCAATGCAAATTAATTATCCAACATCTGATGGAAAAATAACTTTTGATTTGCTTTCCTCTGTTTCTTTAACGGGAACTAATCATGAAGATGACCAGCCTCCTCATTTAAAATTGACGGATGATACAATACCTGTTAGATATAATTTAGCCTTGTATGAAGGGCCTGAGTCACGGTTTTGTCCTGCTGGTGTGTATGAATATGCATATTCAATACGGAGGAAGTGGCAGTTTGAAATTGCAAATAAATGCTCAGAATTGCATTCATTGTCAAATATTAAAGCCCCTATGCCAAATATTAAGTAGGTTACACCAGAAAGTGGCCTGACTACAATGGAATGTAATATGAAGCGATTGAAATAAATTATGATTTTAATATGTCTTATGAATGTAGCAAATAATCAGAGGAGTTGAATAGAAATTGTGCTGTAAGGATGAATAATAAATATTGTCCAAGGCAAATAATAGAGAAAAAAATAAATAAACAGATGAAAAAGAAAGAAAACAATCAGACGACATACGTTCGGTAGATTAATTAAAAAAAAATATCGTGGAAAAGTTATTCCATGAAGTGTGAATTCGATTTTGCAATGCTCTAGAGCAGTCCCGACCCACACAAATACAACTTGATAGTAACAACCAAACAAACATTTGAGTGTACAATTCTTCACAAATATTTGCCTGCAATATTTAAATGGAAACAACGAATGGAGTTGATAAATTTTTAAAATGCGTTTTTTTACCTTAAATAATATTTTCGATTGCATTACCCCCTCGCTATATATAGGGACTAAGCATGCAGTAACTAATTAGTAAATGAAAAAAGAAACAAATTTTGTGTATAATAAATGTAATTAATCGACTTTTTTTTATCTAAGCCATCTCCTCTATTATTTTTTGTTGTAAAAATATTTGAAACAAACGAAAAATTGAAATAGTAATACTTTGTACATAAAAAGGATTCATTAATTTCATCCGCAAAAAAAGGACATAATAGAGATTTTTCCAAGTGTATGTTCATAACACGGCTTATTGGGATTGTATGAACAGAACAATTATTGTTTATGAAAAAAAATTTTTTTAGCAAATTAGGAGACGAACGAAAAAAAGTGCATACACTCTTTAGCGTAATTAAAACTTAGGCAGAAATACTTTGTAAGTTTAAAAGTAAAACCCAGCCCCAAAGTAAATATGGAATGTTCTTCTCCTGCATATTTATAATTTTTAAATATTCATTTTATATTTATTAACCTACCATTAGGATTGCATACAATCTCTAGCAAATTGTTATCGGACGGATTTTACGCAGAAAAAAAGAAGATTTTTTTTGATTAGCATGTTGTATTTCCGGAAGAAAATTTAGAATTTTATTTAGTATAGTTTATGAACGGAAAGCATTTCGTATGTGCTTTGTTTGGGTTTCGATTTAGTGGAGCCTATAAAAATAAATTTAAAAGAATCATTTATATGATGCACTAAGCCCGTAAACCGAAGGTCTCTACTGGTTTAAAATCAGAACGCATCACAGCTTTGGCTACGGCCAAAGCGTGATAATGATCATATCACCTTGAGGAGTGCCAATACAATTAGATCATGACAATGAGATACTCTAACTATTTCTAAGCGAAGGTCCAAAAGGGGCTGTAGGACTACGAAGAAGAAAAAGATTTATATGATAACAAGAATTAATTAAACAGAATTATAGGTTGGATGAATAAAATGGATTCATAAACCTTAACCTTTCGTTTTTCCATTTCGTGCGACCAGACTGGGTATAGGACCCGCATCGATGACAGGCTTTTTCTCTATGGGCTAGCCATCGGGCGCGCTCCACCATTTTGTCGCTTACCAGGGGCTCTTGCCGGGTAGAGTGGCCTTCCACTCGCGTGTCCTTTTATGATATAGGGTTATGTGATTTCATTGCATAATTCTATTACGTTTGTGCTTCTCATTTGAGGGAAAGAGTCATACAAAGTGTTTTTGTATGAGTTTTTCTCTCAAATGGGAAACACATGGCCACGTCTACGTTTGGATCTTGATCCGGTTGGGAGGATGCGTGGGGGCACCACCTCCATCTTGATGCCCCACTCTTATTTATAGGCCATAAGAATCGTCGGGTAACGACGAAGTCCCCTTAAGTCCGTCTGTCTTTCCCAGGTCCAGTTTGTCCTTTTTATCAGCAATTACCAACCATTAGTTGGTTACATCCTTTTTCGACTTTGATTTGACCCCGGAATTCGTGGATGTGAAATTCTTTTGTAGTGGGTCCTTGTGCTGGGGAAAGAACCCGCCTCACAACCGCGCAACGCTAGCCTGCCAGCACATCCACGCGTCCCCAGACAAGGCCAATCTCGGTGGATCTTACCACCCTCTTTCGGTGAGGCAGCAGATCATCGCTGTCATTGACAAGAGGTCAATGACAAATTTATTTAAACATATCGGCTTCTTGGAAAAACAATAAGAAGCTAACTGAGAAGATGTCCCTGAAGCAAAACTTTTTTTATGGTCTTTCATTTTTCTACTGATTTAGAACACGTTGAGTCAATCGCTAAGTAGAACTTTGAATCCATCAAGATATTTATATTATGTTAAGCACAAAAAAAAAATTGTCTCGTTAACTGAGACAATGTTTCAATCTTAGCATTATGACGTGTTTAGCGAAATGCACCCGGAAACTGATTGAAGGTTCAAGCATCATAGTTTAGACAACCACAAGATATATTGAATTTCAACTTATTTCAAAATATCCGCGCACTGGTTGTTATCTTTCCATAAGGTTAAGCGAACAACATAATGTTGAAGTAGAATACTCTATTTTGTGACAGCAAACCAGCTTTCTAACATATAAAAGTAAAACTGTTAATAGGGATGAAATAACTTCATTTTTTATCAATGAATGTGCTTCCATATGACTAAAATTATAACTCATTGCATTGTAAATTTTCAGGTTGACATTTTCACTTGAAAATTTTCCCACACCCTTTTAATGAGTTCTAAGCTTTGTTACCACATTTTTTAGCTTCAACCAATTACGAGTATGTAGGTGTGAAGTTAGATATTCAGCATCAGTGAATCTTTATGGGTTACAAGCACGTACTGAACATAGTGGTACAATTTCCAACATCATATGACCGTCATGGAATGCTCTTACTTTCCCGTATGTGCAGGAGGGTGTCAAAACTTTTCTGATTTAAGTTAAGTGCAAATGTGGGTGGTTGTGTGTGCATTGAGTTTAAATGTCCTTTCTCTGACTTGTAGTATCAATTGTAGCACGTGTGGGTCATTCGTTCACTGAAATGCATGGGGTGCAATATGTAAGTGTAAGGTTTCAGTAGATACAAAATATGATTGCCTTTCTGATATACCATACTAGCAATCGTAAGTACATAGGAGAAATACGGGTACATCACATTTTTCAAAAAGAAAACAAAAAAATCCCTCCTCCCTTTCATGTTTTTTTTCTCCCGCGTTCGAATAACCACATCTGAAACATTTCTTTCTTTCTTTAACTGTTTTGACTTACTAGAATTTTGATGCAATGCGACACTATGAGCCTAAAAGCTCTTTTAGGTCTATAATTATATGCAATACCAATGAGAATGATTTGGTGGGGCTTTATAGCAAAATCCTAAAATTGCAAGAAGGATGTTCAAAACTCACTTCGTTCTTGAAACCACCAAGAAATTCATTTTGATTCCTCTAAACGTACAAGTATCCAAATGCATGTTTAATTCAAACTAAATTAGATACTCAACAACATACCATTTAGAAATTCACAATAACAAATAGCATTGTCATAAAATATCCTGTAGCCATTTAAATGCTTCTGACTTGGCAACAAACTAATTGTGGGTTGAAAATTAGGCCAAGAAATCAAACATAAAAAATTAAAAAAGCTGACCCTATAAAGTCCCATATGAACTATTTATTTTAACGGCCCATACGCACGCAAAAAGAATTTTGCATGACATGGGTGAATTCAGGTGCCTGTGTAGGTTTCCGTGTACAAAACATAGTACAGAAAACAGAAAAGGTCTCGCTCATTCCTATCTAAGAGAGGAGCTTTGTTGCATGTGGTTTACGCTTTGCAAGTTTGCAATGCTTTCGCCACAAAAGCCGCTCATACGAGAATTCTCCAGAAGGCCAATTAAGTAATTATATTTCAGTCCTTGATATATTAATAAATTGTGTAATTGGATACGTCTGCAATGTGGCCAAGTCTGGTGGGTTTAATGAATTCTAAAATTATTGACAAACGTGTTAAAGAAGGATGTTCGCTTTTTAGGGTTTTGTACTAAAATACAAAACCCTATTTCAATCACGACCTGTGTTCGTCTGTCCGTCCGTCGCTATCTCATAGCAGTGTTTTTCCGAAACAATAGAAGCTACATCCATGAAGCCTTTTGGAAAGGTCAGAAGTGGTGACTTCTTGAAGGTTTTGGGATGGAAAAATTTTTCAAAGGGGTCTAAGGGGGTCTCCTTATGTACGAAGGTGACCCTTCAAATATTTTTTTCACCACTGGTAGTCGAGCAGGGTGTCATTGGAAAGGTCTCAATGAGACCTTTACAAAACAACTCTCAAAATTGCCATATCGGTACCGTGGAGGAAAGGGGGAAATGTACGAACTTTTCGCATACCGCCCTTCCTCACGGATGGACACTTTTCATCTGAAAAATCAGAAAAAAAATCATGAAGTTAGGCCTTTATCAGTACAACAACAAAAAATACGTGAGAAGTCGAAATTCACTCAACTCTGTTAGTAATAGTATGATTTATCGATTTTACGTTTTCTTGAATAAAATCTTTACCGTGCCTTTAAATTCAATAAAATTCAGTACTATTTATAAGACTGACCTATCCTGAAAGATCTTTAGGGAAATAAAATGGTACTTCATTAACACTAATAAATTTATTCGCGAACAGAAACTATATTTTACATTTCACAAGATACAAGCTAGGCTAGGCTGAATGTAGAATGAAAGGCGCGTCTTACTGCTCCTGCAATAAACTACTACATGCTGCGTCGCATGTATCGCAACTATCTTTTCATTCGATGTTCACTGCATAGAAGCCAAGCGTCGCCAAGAAACGAATGACGATCAAAAGGAAAACGCGTCTATGATGCCTGAAACGACGTGTCCACACTCTGCATGTGCGTGTGTTTGCATCCCAACCAAGGCACGCAAAAATCTCCCTTGACATAATTCTTTGTTTATGCCGAGATTGTGGAAGTGGAGGCGCTACAGCTACTCCCTTCCCAATGAGCTTTGCGGGGTGCAAAGGGAATGAAAATGTAACGTGCTTTTTAGCCTTCAGTATATTTGCGGAGGAGCGATGGATGTTGGCAAATGAGGCGGTGAGCTGCTTCGCTGTGGCGTAGGCTGTGAAGTCTTATGCTCTGGTATGGAGGTTGGTGAATCGATTGGAGTGGACGTTTGTGAATCTGTGATTACTGGATGCCTTAAATCTGCTGCAGCCATATAAGGTCGATAGTGTTTTTACTATGCCATTGACGTCTACAACGAAAGTGCGCTCGTCGATACGCTTTATCACTCAATGAGGGCCAGAGTACGGTTGCTACAGTGGCTTTTTGATTGAATCTATTCGGCGAAAACGTATTCGCAAGTGGTTAAGTCTCTGTAAACGAAAAGGCGATAGTTGAAATGTCTGGGAGTTTGGATTGGGTGAATGGCGTTCAACAGGCGACGGAGGTCGGTAACGAAATCTGCCGGAGTACAAGCAGAAACAAGACGAGGATCAATGAATTTGCCTGGCATACGAAGTGATGTCCCAAAGACAAGTTCTGCTGGCTAGGCCTGAAGGTCGTCCTTGAAAGTCGTTCGCAAGCCAAGGAGTACGGTCGGAAGTACTTTCAGCCAGGAGATTTCTGGAGCCCTGTCGAAGGCTGCAAACATGTATATTTGAGAGAAGCATTGAGCATGTGGTGCATACGCTCTGCCATGTCGTTTGATTGAGGGTATTAAGAGGTCGTATGAATTTGTATGAATTTGACGAGGCGAGATAGTTCACGGTGAAGCTCAGCCTCAAATTGCGTGCCCTGATTGGCCGTAATTTTGAGTGGCGTTCCAAAGCAGGATATCGCATTGTCAACGAGAGCACGGGCGACGGTTGTGGCTGTCACGTCGCGAACGGGTATTGTCTGCGGCCAACGGGTGTAGCGGTCTATAATAGTTAGACAATGTTCAAAATGTTTAGTGAGTGGCACTCTGATCAAGTCTAAATCGATGTGGTCGAATCTTTGATGCGGTGCTGTGAAATTTCCAAGTTCCGTTCTGTTGTGGCGATGAACTTTTGACTTTGGCAGGGGATGCACTGCTTGGCCCACCAAAATATGTCTCTACGAAGGCTTGGCCAAAAATATGTGAGGTCGATGGGCTTAGCAGTAGCACGCCCACTCGGATGCGACAAATTGTGAGCTATGTCGAATGCTTGTTTGCGTAGTGAGACTTGCAAGTAGGGATTGATAGTGCAGTCATGTTTGGTGCAAACCAATGAATATTCGTTGAGCTCAAGGCGTCGAAGCTTGAAACGACAGATAGCTAATAGGTGCGGTAGCTGTTCATCTTTCTCTTGCTCAGCGCTAATGGTGCTGAGGTTGCAAGCGGCGGAAATGGAGACATTTTCCACGCGCAAGAGTGCGTCGGCTACAGCGTTTTCTTCCCCAGGTATGTATTTCAGCTGGATATTAAACTGCGATATAAAATCTCATTGCCGAATCTGCCGAGGCGATGCTTTTTCTGATCGTTGCTTGAGTGTATGAGTGAGTGGCCGATGATCTGTGTAGATGGTGAGCTGCCTGCCTTCTAGAATGCGCTGGAAATGCCTGATTGCAGCGAATATGGCTAGAAGCTCCTGATCGTAAGTTTAATATTTCTGCTCCGCAACTGAGAGCTTTGTCGAGAGCTTTGTCGAGAAGACGTAGGTACCATCAGTTAGCTGCTGATCCAAAACTGCGACTATGGCGGTGTTGGATGCATCCGTGTGTAAAGCGAGCCGCTGAGTGGATGAAAGAAAAGCTGAGGTTGTTGCAGAAGCTAGAGCTTGCTCGCAGCGCATGAAAGAATCGTTGGCCTGCTCAGACCAGGCAAGCTTAGCTTCCTTTTTTGTGATTCCTTTAAGTAGGTTAGCGAGAGGAGCTTGCAACATAGCAGCTTGTGGAATGCAGCGCTGGTAAAAAATCAACATTCCCACGAAACGCCTGAGCTGCGTAGTTTGCTTTATAGAGAAAAAAATACTAATTATCTAATTTTTTTAGCGGGATGTTATTAAAAAAAGTACATTACTTTCAATGGCATCTCAACAATATATTCTTTGTAGTATTTGATGAAACATGTTTTATTGCTTGATACTACGGTGCTTAAAAAATGCAAATGAATTTCGATAAAAAAAACGGGGTTTTTAACTCATTTTTAGGTCTTTGTAAAAAGTATTTTTTACAAACTACTACTAGTTTTGCGACCTGTCTGTCCGTCTCTCTGTGCGTCACAACAAGTTGCCTCAGAAACTATAAAAGCTATAAGGCTCAAACTTTGTGAAAAGGTCAGAAATGATAGTTTCTCAGGTCTTACTAAAATTAAAAAATTTTTTAAGGGTGTTCCCCCTAATAACGAGGTAGCCCTCAAATATTTTTTTAGTCAAAGGTAATTGAGTTGGGTATCTTGATTAAAACTATAAGAATCTGGAAGAAAAATTTCATTTCATGGATCAGAGGGTGGCGAAATGTACCAAAATTTTGTGTCCCCCTCACTCGCGATTGGACACCTTTGAGCCAAAAAATCTGAAAATAATCACGGAGGCGGGTCTTTATGAGAACAAGGGCAACAAAAACCTCAGAAATCCAAAATCATTCATCTTTGTTAATAATAGTATGATTTGAAGATTTTCATTTCTGCCCATAAAATTAAAACGATACCCTTAAACTTTCTGAAATTTTGCAATTATCTAGATTGGTATAAGATCTTCATGTTCGTTTCATTTCATGGAAATTGAATCATAATTAAGTGAGTTATAGCCATTTTAAATGAATGAAATTACAACAACTATAACATGTGTTTATGGTTGATACATATTTCAAATTGACCTAGGCACTTTTATTTTCTTCCAATTTTCATGAAAATTTAAGGAAATGTGTATAATTTAAATAAGTTTAATTGGCCGAGTATTCAGAAAAATTATTTAAGCTCCATCACAATGGTGGCTGCAATGTGCTTATGAAAGAAACTGTATCTTTTGTATAAATTGGAACGATTTCTTATCCAAGTATTGGATGAATAATTCAAAATATTGATTCACACTACTAGTAAATTTGTTTCAAACACGAGGATGGTTACAAAGACCTTCTGGTAGGAGCACTCTGCTACTTACTCAACTTGTTAATCACTAACATTATGCAAAATCAAGAATTTATTCAATAAAATCCCTTTTTGCATTCTTTAAATGCGATGTGTGAAAGAACAACATGCTTACCTTCGACAGCATGCTTCAAGAACACTTTTGAAAATCGCTCTTTTTCACCACTAACCGCAAACTTTCCTTTATAATTTCGTTCAAAAATAAATATTTTATATTTTAATCAATACAAGCCCTAGCGCAAAATGCAAATATTAAGATGTGAAAGATGTTCAACAAATTTTCGTTGACTTTAAGCAAGCATACTTCAGTATTGATCGCAACGTACTGTACTAAATGCTTTGCTTTGGCATCCCTGCCAAATAAGTCCGTCTTACCAAAATGACAATGACGTCGACGACGTCCCATGTCCGCATCAACAACCAACTCACCGATGCCTTTGACACAAATATCGGACTAAAGCAGGGAGATGGGCAGGACCGATTGCTTTTTTTAACGAGCCGGAAGTCTCAACGATTATAAGTCTGCGGAAGCTGCAATGGGCTGGCCCCATGAGTCGTATGGATGAACAACGGATACCCAAGAAGGTATTCGTTGGGAGAACGAAGGAAACGCTGATCTGATTCGGCGGACGAAGACGCTTCATCACTGCTCGGATTTTGGAATTGGAGGACGCGGTCAATGGACTGAGACAGTTGGAGGCGCTATTTCTAGGAAGCGAAGGCTCGAGAGGGGCTGTAGTGCTAAGAAGAAGAACTTTTAATAATCATCGGCAAAATGCATTTCCTCAATTTCTATACCACTGAATATTCAGGAACTTTGCAAATATTTTCTAATTCCTATAAGCTTCCAAATCCGCTGAATTTCTTTCTTCTTTGTAGCACTACTACTCCTCTCAGGCCTTCACTTCCTTCAAAAAGCGTTTCCGATTGTCTTGGTTCATTGGGCAAGGTCAGACACTTCAGCGTGTTGCTGGCTTCAAACAGGTAAATCTAGATTTCTTAGATGAGAATAACGTGATGTCGAGGCAAGGAAAACAAGTTGCATTGATCCTGGAAATTTTCTAACGACCTGGTCGCATGCAACTAATGTGTACCTATCCGATTCGCCTCAGAAAATTTCCGAAGTTCCAAGACAGTCATCATCTATCATTCATCTATCGATAGCTCAAGGAGAAAGATCTTGTATGAGGGATTGGATATGCGTTCTTTGTCTCAGGATGAAAATGGTCAGGACGCATATCTCATATATGTTACGTGTGCTCACTCGTTCATGGCTGAGGATGAAATGGACTCAATGATACACATATATTGAAAAATGTGTATCGTACACAAAGTGAGCATGGGTGCAATGTTGGACCATGTAGACCTCAGACAGGTTTCAGCTAACTTAAATGTTGAAATAGGTCGCAATCCTGTTTACGACTACGTCTGATCTGGCCCATTGACCGCACCTTCTAATTTTGAAATCTGATAAGCGATGAACTGTATTTGTTAACCAAATTAGACCAGCGTTTCTTAGTTTCCCCTACTGGTTCCTACCCTTCAGTCCATCCAGCGAATACAATTTTGGGTACTCGCTGTTCATCCACACAATTCATGTGGCCAGCCCATTGCAGCCTCTGTAGTCACCGGCTCGTCAAAAATTTCATACAGCTCATGATTGTGTCGAATTCGTCATTGGTCCCCGTCTAGCTTTGCTCGGATTATTTGCCTCAGTGCTCACCTGGCGTTCAATGTGTTTGCGAATGCTTCTTGAGTCAGGGTGCATTTTGTACACCCTTAGCAAATACAGGTCTCTGTCTTCAAGATGATCAGAATTGAGTAAATATTTTATTTGCGAGCGTATTCTTCACATTATTTCGACTCTTCCATTAGCGGTTCTCAGTATTTTAGCTACTAAGTACAGTGAATTTCCCCAAATTTCCGATATTGTATTCGCCATGTGTGATATTTTAGGTATTCGTGGTATTTTCCTCGACTTGGTCATGAGTTTTATTAGTTTAAATCCACAAAAGAACAAATCATAATTTTACTTTCCATGGTTAGCCTAAATGTGGTCCATATAAAAGAAACAGTGTTCTCCAATTCCTAAATTGATTTAAGTAGATGAAAAACAAGTGAAGGTAGTAGGAGAGTGCTCCTGCCAGAAGGGTATTATGAAACAATCTGAACATCAAAACCTAGCCCATACATATATTCAATGAATTGAGCTTGGAAAACTAATATATATGTGTAGTTATTATGTGTTTCGACTTGCCGTCATCTTATCTTCGGTGGGATGATCTCAATGTTTGAGTGGGCATGGTGACATATCAATGTTAAAAAATATTTCTTAAATTTTCATCAAAATCCTTAAACATCTGTACTATTTGGATCCTTTGCGAGCGTGTATTTATACAATTAATTAATACATATTCAATCATCTATACCTACGCCGTTTATGGCTAAATTTTTAAGGAAACTTTTAGAAAGCATGAATTTTGCATCAAAAAAACTTAGATACACATTTTTGGCAAATTTTAAGGTTACCTTTCGATTTAATAGAACGTACTATTATTAAAAATTTAATAAAATGTTGGCTTCTGAGGTATTTGTTGTCCTTGTGCTCATAAAGGCCTACTTTTTTGATTTTTTTCTCCAATTTTTCTATCCAAAGATGTCCAATCCCAGAGGGGAGCCACAAATTTTCGTACATTTCCCTCACCCTGTACCCCTCCATGCAACTACAGACCAGTTGCGATTTTATTAGGGCATTGTCTGCATTAACTACACTAATTACCATATTAATCATAACGCAGCTCATACTATTATCCCATCATAACATAAAATAACTGAAGGACAAACATAATTCAACTCCTTGCCATTCAATTTATTTTGCATCATGTCTTTTAATTAAAGTTTCCCAGCTTCGAAAGCTCAATCAATCAAAACACGCAAAACCATGCGATGACAGGGAAATAAATATGAATGCCTCAAAAGCAATCTGTTCCATCCATTCGATTGTTGACCCCATTATAATCCTTTATTGCTCACTCTGAGAGAAACATCATTTGAGCCTTGCAATGGCAATATCGATATAAATCGCACTGAAGTATTGACCAACGACAAATGGCGAATAGCTTCAGTTTTTCCGGTTCCACTGAATCCTGCCGCAATGGATCCCGAGGCGTTCGTGCTAGGCGCTAGTAGTGGTTAATCGAGGTAAAGTACCGGAAAGTAGCAGTTTTTACATATAACGCTTAACATAGCACTTCTCTGCGATACCCGAACGGTGGTTGACACTCAGCAATGAGGGTTAGGGCTCGCTACCTTAAGCCACAATGATGGTGAGATAATGTCCCCTGTTTTTGAGCTCTTTACTGGTTTAATGGGATTTGTGTTCCAAGGAGTTTTTACCAATTGCTTCCGGGTTGTAATGGTGTACATTTTGTCCCAATACTGCCCCATCCGTTTAGTCACAGAACATTAATAAATGCGAAACCCATTCAGGCATACCCAACCTGCAAAGCGAGTCGATGGAAAATCAATTTAGTGGTGGTTCGCTGAGTGATAGATATTCGCAAAAGTCAATACAAACAAGCCAAGTGCGCTAAATGCTTCTTTTAATGGAGCGTGGAGGAGGTTTGAAAAGATTTCAATTTTGGAGAGGTCTGCATGAGTGGTTGGAAGGAAGGATGAAAAACGAGTGCACTTAACTTTGTTCAAAGCTCCTTGTTCCAGTTAGAGTGCGTAATTAAGAATGATGTGGAGAAATATCCTCCCCAAGCATATAAGCTTCTTAGTTCAAGAATGACAGAATCAATTATCGACGCGGTAAGATGATTGGACAAAATGCAAATTTAAGCTCAAAACGACTTTGAGTTGCTTACATTGCTAATGCTTTTCCAAACAATGTTTATCTACTTAAAAGTTTTCACAAGTTCTCATCCCAGCTTATAAATTTATTGGGTCGCGATAGAAATGTTAGAGCATATACAAAATACAGTAAACTTCTTACGAATAGGGAGCTTACTGTAACCGCAGATAAGAAAAGTGAAATATAAACTTCTTAAAGCTTCTTCTTGACTGAATACACCGACTTACCGTATTTGGCGCCACATTGTATTAAGCAAATTATCTACGACCCTCAAGAAACGGCGCATAAACCATCTTACACCATAAAAATCGTGTATACCAATTGTTTTAAAATGATTAAACGCTAAAGTCTCCTTTTATGATATTGTGTGCAAATTCATGAGGGTAGTCGATAAACTTTATTTACGATTGCATATGTGAACATATTTCGAGTCTTTATAAAATTTCGACATGAGTGAAGTTTTATTTGTGCTTATACCATGAAACATTTTACCGCAATCGTTAAACGTTGGCCATATCCGATTTAATACAGCAAATGCTCGACGAAGCCACAAATTGCCTTATTTTATATTTGTGCGGCTTCTTAAAATATTGCATTGTCAATGTAAAATATGCTTTCAAATTGCTCATTAAGGTCACATATGTTTGTGCTTGTTCTATATCATAAATTTCTAACATTTGCTTTGATCTTTATTCATGTGGAGTTCGATAATAAATTCTTAGAAACATGAGAAATGAGGGAAGTCAACTCTATCGAAAAACCTTGAACTCATTGATCGGGACAAGCTTTAGTAAATTAAGATAAGTCACCACAAGTTACATGCTGCTGCTCAGTTAGGACAATATCGAAAGAATGGGTTCGAAAAACACGGAAATGCGTCAGGAAATCTAGGATCGTTGGTAAGGTTCATTTATGCAACATAAAATACTTCACTTAGGCTTACTGGTGAGCCTTTTCAGACTTCCGCTGCTTAATGGAATACTGAGGAAATAGACGTGGGAAGGTTTGGTGACGTGTTCACAGTAGGCACACTTCTATTGTGAGCTTCTCTAAGGAGCTGACGAATGAGAGCTGCGGATGTAGTCAACTCAAGAATGAGTACGTTACGTCTGTTTGTAGGTATTCAATGTGCCGTCGGAGATCCCGACACGATAAACCTCCGGTGTCTTACTGGTCAAATGAAATTGCTGAACAGCGAAACAAGACCCACAAGCTTTGACGGTAAGCCCTGTGGATACGCAGACGGAGGAGGCTTGTAGTATACAGATCGGCCAAGAAGTACTTTTGTAACCTTTTCAATAAGAGTAAGGTCCAATGCTGGTAGGGCCTCGTGAGAAATATGACCTGAGAACTGTGGTAACTAGGGTATAAGCTAGCAACACGGTAACTCAGTGCCCTACGGACGTCCTGCTTTCTTGAAGTAGAAAAGATGTATAAAATTGTACAGGCTTTTTCCTCTGTGCATGCTGTCTTTGTTGATACCATCCACAAAAAAATATAAGTGGTGTGACCATTTTTTGTGACTTCTATTCATAAAGGCCAGGAAGGTACCAGCAACAGACGATGTTTTATCGTATGCATTGCACCTGGTCGCCCACCTTTGCCCTGACTTGCTGCTAAGTGCATTCAACGATTGCCTGTGTGAAAATTTATTCCCAGAATAGTGGAAGGTGGCGAGACTCGTACCAATCAATAAGAGAAAAGTAAACCCGGGTTCGGCACATGCATACCACCTGTTACGTATGCTACACACGGCCGGAGAAATGCTCGAGAAGATCATGGAGGGAAGGTTCACTGACGCCATTTATTCTACTGGGGAGTTATCTCCACTGCAGTACGACTATGGAAAAGCGGGCTCTACGATTGAGGTGATTTCTGAAATGGTAAGCGTGGTCCCAAAGCGGACGCTTACTGCCATTCTAACAGACAGGCTGTGATGCTGTTGAGATTTTGTGATCAAACCGCCTTCAATTCCGCTAGACGGGAGGAAATTCTGAAAACACTAGAAAACTTTTTCCAAGTTCTGGGATATTTGATGTAGATCTTGAGGGTTTCCTGAAGGACTGGATCCTGCTCTATAAAAGAAGATAGATTGGCGAAGAATGGAAGTCACATAGGGTGTTGTTAAGGGCTCCATTCTATGCCGAGATTTGTAAAACATCTTGCATGATGGATTACTGAGACTGAAGTTGCCAGATGAGTCACGCTTGATAGGCTATGTGGATCATGTTGCAGTGCTTTATGCTTAACGCACAATTAAACATGCGGAATTTATACAAGGTATGCTAATGCACCAAGTGAGTGGCTAGATAACTGCTCGTGGTTTCAGCCTTTCGCTGGAGGAAACTAAAGTGGCCATTTTGGGTAAGAAACGAGTCCCCAGAAAAAGGATAGTCAGTATTGAGGAAGTAAAAGTTGACTCGTAATTAACTTTGAAGTACCTGGGCGTTCTGATAGTATCAGAGATGAGTTTCTCTGACCCAATCAGGGTAACAGCAGGTAAAGCTGCCGTGGATGGGTCGGCACTTAGTTGACGTATGACCTATCTCTTCAAGAAGGTGACTTTTGATTAGCGCTGTATCATTGAGTGCTATTGTATGGATGGAAATATGGAGTTAAACTGTCGGCATGTACATAGCTTTATCGAAAATATCCAGCACAGGTGCAGTGAGAACGAGGCGGTAAGGATTGCATCAGCATATCACACATTCGTGATTTTGGGGGTGCCAATCATCGCGAGCGACCAGTACTCCCTACGGAGAGCGCCGTAAATCTTCTTTTGTTGTTGTAGCACTACAGCTCCCCTCAGGCCTTCGCTTAGATATAGTTAGAGTATCCCATTATCATGATCGATTCTGTTGGCACTCCACAAGGTTATTGTCAGTATCACGCTTTGGCAGTGTGTCCGTCCGCCCAACTGCAATACGCTCTGATTTTAAACCAGCATACTCGTATATTACAACCGATCGGGCTTACTGTCCATCCGAAAAATCACTCAAATTAAATCTCGTTGCTGCCAACGAGACTGGTACCAGTGACCTTCGGCTTACGGAATGAGTGCTCCAACCACTACACCTTGCAGAAAACTGCCGTAAATCTTACTTGCAAAGATACGAAGGTGGAAATAAGGCAGCTGCGCTTGAAGGGAGATGGGCCACAATCTTGGATGTGATGATACGAAAGGGAAATGCACCATGCGCCTCATTCCTGACTTGGGGTCATATCATAGTTCAGTTATAGACATAGCGAGACTGACTCTTGTCGAACTCAGTTCTTGAGCGGGAATGGATGTCATCACTTACTTGCACAAGATTGACAAATCATGGTGTCCCAGTTGTGTGCTTTGCGCTAGAGAGGTCGGTGATGCTACCACGAAATTTTTCGTCTGCAAAGAGTGAGCAGGTAGCGCGGTGATGTCGTTAAGTAATAATAAGAAGTTTGTCCAGAGAATTTGATTAGAGAGATGATCAGATAAGTTGAATAATTGAACCAGCGGCTAAATTACGTTCGGGCTGTTCTGATCACAAAAAAAGAGTACTTGGAGGCATTGAGGGTAGAAAAGTCTATTTTTTTATCAAAAATCGAATTGGGTAATACAGATACAAGTAACTCATAGTAGAAAAATAGCAAAAGGCTAAGCTTCTTATCAACAAGAAAAAAGGAAGAATATACGACGCAGAAAATGGATATGCTACCTCAATATACAGGGTTTTCCAATAAGGGGTTATTTTGATATTAAAATAAAAATGCCATTTTTAATATAAATGATCAGATGTTTATTTCATTATAAAGAGGAAGGTCTGCCGCTTATAGTGGAAAATAATATAAGGCAAATGACTCCCACGACCACGCTTACAGGACCATATCCTTTTCATGAAATTTTCCATAACCAAGTCGCAAAGTGGCTGCCCTATGTCCTCGATAGCCTCACGAATTCCATCTTTGAAGCCTTGAATTGACGCTGGACTGTTGACGTAGACCTCCTCTTTCAGGTGGCCCTAAAGAAAGAAGTCACAAGGTGTTAAATCACAAGATCTCGGTGGCCAATTGTGATCACCTCTTCGAGAGATAACGCGGTCCGGAAACTTTTCCCTTAAAAGATCAATGGTTTCGTTACTTGTGTAGCACGTAGCGCCGTTTTGTTGAAAGTAAGCGTTGTGCAGATCAATACCATCCCATTCCAGCCATAAAAAATCATTAATCATCTCTCGATAGCGCAGTCCATTCACCGTAACTGTTGCTCCAACCTCATTTTCGAAAAAGTAAGGTCCAATGACTCCGCCGGACCATAAACCGCATCAAATCGTCACACGTTGAGGATAGAGAGGCTTTTCAACAATAACTCTTGGATTTTTCGAGGCCCCAGATGCGACAATTTTACTTGTTGACGCAGCCACCGAGATGGAAATGGGCTTCATCACGCAAGATGATATTTCGATGGAATTCCGGATCATTTTCATGCATTTCAAGGACCCAATCAGCAAAGACACGACCTTGTTGGTGATCGACCGGCTTGAGTTTTTGTGTTGACTGAACTTTATAAGCCTTAAGACCCAAATCTTTATGCAAAATACGGTATAATGACGTTTGTGGAATGCCTAATTCTAAAGAACAATGAGGAATGGCCAAACCTGAGTTATCTTCAACACTTTCGGCTACAGCAGAAATATTCTCGGCTGTTCTTGAGTCACGTGCACCGGTTTTATTCTTCACATCACTAAGTTGTCCCAATAGCTCGAATTGTTCTACCGATTTCTGTATTGCGATCCGACAAGGTTTCTACTTGTGAAATATTAAAAAATAATAACTTCAAAAGTGACACCTACCGAAATAGCGGGTTTTTCAAAATGACACCTCTTATTGGAAAACCCGGTTTTCCTTTCAAATGCCAATATTTACCTTAAAGCTTATTTGACCTGAGTTATTATTTAGTCAAAGTTTCGAAAGTTTCCGAAACGTGCAGAGAGAGGTCGCTGATTAAAGCCAAATCTACTGCATGTCAGGTCACGCGGAAGATGTACGAGAGTCTCAAAAGTGGACATTTTAATTTTTCTCGTAGCTTTTGCCAAGTATCTCGAAAACAGTGCAATACAAACAACAAGTTGGGTGCACAGAAATACGCTCATATCACAAGGGTTTTGTACTTAACCTAAAATATGAGGATAAATAGAATGATTTAATTCAATAAAAACTTTTATGACACGCACTACTTTGAAAGAATTCAATTTTATCTAGCCAACAGTTTGTTCCCATATTCCTAAAATCATTGACTGGGTATTTGTTGTGAGAACTGAAGGCCGGAGACCAGCGGGGAAACTGAGGAAACGCTGGTCTGACTCGGTCGACGAAAACAGTTCATCGCTGCTCGGATTTCGAAATTGGAGGACGTGGTCAATGGACGGAGACAGTTGGAGGCCCGAGAGGGGCCGAAGTGCTACGAAGAAGAAAAAGAAAATCATTGACTGATCCGAATCTTAAATGTATTTTTGTTGTTCATTTTATCTGAAAATTTGGAGAAGATTCAATCAAAAGTGTAGTGTCTGATTGGATGCAAAGCCCAGGTAGTAGAAAAATCGCATATGATTGTTGTAATCGAAGTTAATCCAGATGGCTATAAAATAAAATTTTATTGAAACTTATAGAATAAAATGAAATTTTAAAGGACTGCTTAAATGACTGACTTCATCCAATTTAATGATACCAATACAGTTCTACTGACGAAAATGTTAAATCCTACTATTATTAGCAAAGTTAAAAGAATTTCAGCCTCTAAGTTATTTGTAATTGGCTCTAGCTCCATGATTTTTAGCGCTTTCTGAAAGCAATTTTGCGAAAACGTACTTGTTTCCCGTCCTTTCTATATGTCTGCCCGCCCATCCGCCCGTCTGTCTATCTGTCCATTCGTCCATCCATCTGTCCGTCGTTCTGTGGGCCAGAAGAAATTTCTTCAGAGACTATAGAAACTTTATGAATAAGTCAAGTTATTAGGGCCTCCGTTATTCATCCATAGGACTCACGTGGATAGCCCATTGGAGTTTCTGCAGTTTTGCAATCATTGAGATCTCCGGTTTAACAAAAATTTTATACAACTTTTGGTTGTATCGAATGCGCCATTGGTCCCATCTACCTTTGCTTCCCCATACCTTACCCCCATAACATTTCTGCGTACACAGTTGGTCTTCAAAATTATTAAAACTGATTGAAATATTTCATTCTTCTTCTTCTTAGCGCTACAGCCCCTCTCGATCATTTGCCTCATACAAATAGCGCCTCCAACTGTCTCGGTCCATTGATCGCGTCCTCCAATTTTGAAATCCGAGCAGCGATAAACTGTCTTTGTTGACCGAGCCAGACCAGCGTTTCTTTGGTTTTTTCACTGGTCTCCGGCCTTCAGTTCTCGCAACGAATACCTATTTGGGTACTTGATGCTCGTCCATATGATTCATGTGTCCAGCACATTGCACTTTCAATACATTTGCGGATGTTTGGGTTAGGGTCCATGTTTCACATCCTTAGCATATTAAAAATCTTATCACATATTCGTACGCTTGGAGCTTCGTTTTTCTGTGTATGCAACTGCAAAAAATCAAAAAGTCTCTTTCATTACCTGTTTCCATTATTTTGGCGGAGTTCAGGTCCACTGAAATAAACTGCTTATATATTTATATTTAAGTCTTCAATTAAACTACCGATATTTTCCATCATGTGTCAATCGACATTAGGTAAGAGTGAGTGTTGAATAAACATTTTAATGGCAATAGCTGCTACCTTTACATAGAAAAATAGTTCGTATTTTCAATGGTTATGTCCTTGTGAGATAAATTATTTACCAGTATTTAGATAAAGAAAACTTTTTTATTTTTTTTTCCTGTAATCGTGATTTATTTAATATATTCTACAGACACGTGTTTCGTCCGTAACACTCGGACTTCTTCAGTGTACTACCTAACTTATCCTACTCATGAACTATTTATACGATACATCTAATTACAGAACTTCTCACATAACTATTTATTAATTACATTTCATAAACTTATCTAACAACCTTACTAAATGAGCTTCAGAAGTTTTTCTGACCCATTTCCTAAATTCAAGTTCAATCTTTTTTCGACAGGTATCCTACTTATTTCGATTGTTTCCCTAATGTCTAACTCGTTAATTTTTCTAACCTTTTTTACAACTTTTAAGTTCTCGATGCCTATTTTGTGTTTACTGTCGATATACCGGTGACCGCAGATTGCTGTTGATCTTCTCATTTGCTAACTCTACCTCCTTCATATGCTCATTGAATCTCGTTACCGCTAAGCTCTTCGTTTGTCCAATATACGCCTGCTGACACTCACCACACGAGATTTTGTAGATGCCGCATTTTTCTTGTTCCACCAATTTGTCCTTTTTGCTTTTGAAGACTCGTTCCAGCTGCTTATCGTTCTTGGATACCGTTTTTATACCTTGTTTCTTCAACATCTTTTGAAGATCCCTATGCATTTCCGAATATGTGATCGCAATCTTTTTTACATTTTTTGCTTCTGGTTTTAGCGTCGTATATTGATTTAATTTCATTCGTCTCCTATTTTTATTTATGCTTTTTTCAATCGCACGTCTTTCGTATCTATTTTCTCGCTCCGTTGCCGATGATGTAATTCAGCTCTTTTTTGTATTCTTCGCTGTTCATTAGTATTGGTAAAAGTTTGTGAATCATGCAATGGTATGCGGCCTTCTTATGCTGGTACGTTTGATTTGATGAGTTAGGAATCGTTCCTTGCATCATCGTCGTTTTTCGATAAATTGCGAATTCTATCTTGTTGTTCCTTCTTGTCAGCATCAACTCTAAGAACGGTATTTTAGCTCTTTGCTCAGTTTCGATTGTAAATTTTATCCACGAGTGTGTGACAATTAAGTAATGAGACCGATTCCATGAAAACCGTCTATTTAAAAATTATTCCACAACTCTGCCATCCCCTTCAAAATAGCCCCATTGGGAGCTATACAACGAATCCAGCGCGTTTTCTATGCTTCGTAACATTTCTGGAACGCTTCGACCGGGATGTCCGCGAGTACCCTCGTCGAGGCCGCCTGGATGTCCGTAATCGACTCAAAATGGATTGTTTTGACCACCGATTTTGTTCTAGGGAACAAAAACAGGCACACGGTGACATATCGAGTGAATAAGGCAGCTTGGGATCGTTTTTCACTTATTTCAAATAGTCTTCTGCGACGGTCATTCGATGCTGCTTTTGCTCCTCAGAAAGGTTCTTTGGAGCCATCTTCGCGCACAACTTTTTCATCCCGAAATTGTCGATTAAAATTTGTCTGACTATTTCAGGGTTCCTACCCTGTTCCGAGGCCAATATTCGAACTTTTTCACACCAAACTTTACGGATTAGGGCACGCATACGCTGCGCATTCGTGTCAGTCCGCACCTCGACTGGTTTTCCGCTCCGCGCCTTGTCTTCCACGCTTTCACGCCCCTCCTTAAACTCTTTATGCCATCAAAACACCTGGGCACGACTAAGAGCACTATCACCATGCACTTTTACAATTTTAGCGTACGTTTCCGAAGCTCTTTCGCCCAATCTGGCACAAAATTTTATCACGCCGCGTTGCTCTTGATTTCATTTCACCATTTTTGTGACCGTCACCACCAACACCTGTCTACTCAATACGACATAGCAGGCAAACTAAACAAGCTAGAGCAATAGTAAATGCTATATATCAATGGAGAAGAAAACGATGCCGAGAAAGGTAATTTCAAGGTCGCAGGTTCACTACAAGCGTGGCAATAAAATCGGTCCCATTACTTAATTTTCACACCTCGTTTATAAGGGTTAAAACACAAAGTTCTTGATTATTTACCAGTTTGGTCATTAGCAAGAAAAAAAAACCTATGCGCATAATTAATGAGTGCAAGTAGGCAGTTTTAGCCATCTTAGAATTTTTCGAATAGCTATTTGAGCACAAGATATTTATTTAATAACATGACCGATTTGTTACATGCTTAAAATTGTACATATTAACCAATCCGAATACAAATTCGTACGCAATTGTCAATGGTTTAATAACTATGGCTTCCATAAGCATCAGACTGCCACATCAAGGACGTTTATAATCATTGTTCAGCATTGCATAGTCACTGTACCAGATTGCCATATGCAATATAATTTCAAACATAAACTACTGCTATAACAATCATCTAACCATTAGAATTTCCACATTTGCTACTATCTGAGCATTAATAGCCTTCACTCGTTGCCACGAATATTAAGTCTTACTTTATACTACGGAAAAGGATTCTGTGAATTGCATAGCAAGCCAAAACTGGATTCAAAGCAAAAGCTCCAACCCTTCAGTATCAGCATCTTTAGAGGAATACGTGACAATTTGTCACATATTATTAAATGGAGGAGGAAGTTGGAATAATAATGTATGAGTCCAATGATGTGGTATGCTGTAAGGGTAATTTGGATTGTAGCGGAAGTGAAAATGGTAACAGTTGCTGTCACATAAGAAGGCCACGAATGTAGCTGGTGCGTAATATTGCGTCTTAGATGGAAGCGAAAATGGTATACGGGCATGATACATAATATTTTCTGTGAATGATTTAAACATTTTGTGTAATTTATTGAAGCCTGAAACATTTTAATGGCACCCATGAATCTCTCCCTCTAATGGGAAATATGGTGCATTAAAGTCGTAAAATATGGAATGAAAATTTACATGATAATGTAAATGATTTAATAATAATAATCATCACGTACTAGTCAAATCCGAACCTGCTGTAAGGGAATGTCATTTCATTACCGTAACGGTACTCGTAGTGATATGGTCAGTACTACGCTCATCCATGTGATTTTTACCCGACTTTTAGGGTTTTCTACTAAAATACAAAACCCTATTGAAACCACGACCTGCGTCCGTCCATCCGTTTGTATGTCATTGCAACTTTTCTCCGAAACTATAAAAGCTACAGCCATGAAACTTTGTGGAAAGGTCAGAAGTGATGAATGGAAGTTTTGGGCCCAACTGTCCGAGAATTTTAAGTAGGATCTCCCCATATAGGAAGAAGATCCTTCAAACAAATTTTTTCACCATTGTTAGACGATGACACCCTAGATTGAAAAGGTCTTGATGAAGTCTTTTCAAAACAAATTTTAAAATTACCTTATTACCGATCGGCAGGGTAAGGGAAAATCTACAAAATTTTCGCGTACTCCTCTCGTGATTGGACACCTTGCATCCGAAAAATCTGAAAAAATCATGAATATAGGCCTTTATGACTACAACAACAACAAATACGTCGGAAGTCGAAATTCGATCTACTTTGTTAGTAATAATATGATTTATCAATTTCATATTTTAATATTTAATTTGACGTAGCGATTCAGAGCTGTTTTGTTCTCTTAGACTGTAATATTGAGTTTCGACCTTAGTGTAATAATTTACGTACATCGTCAATAGTACGCGGAAACCCCTTATGGTTCTTCTTCAGGGGTTGCGACCATACGGTGAAAGTGAAAGCAATACCAATTAAACAGAGCTGTATGATAGTGTGCGAAGACAAAAACCCGATGATTTTTCATGTATTTCCCCTCCCTGTGCACCCCTTGAAGCAGAAATTGTCAGTTTAAGACCTGTTTCGAAAAGTTCTCATTAAGACCTGTCATATGATACCCATATTTACTAACTTTAATGAAATTTTTTTTTCGGGGGCCACTCCCCTATATGGGGAGACCCCCCCCCCCCCTTGAATACCTCATAAAATTTTTTTTGTGATTGAACTTTCAAGAAAGCACCACTTTACACCTACATGTCAAATTAGGTGTTGTCTTAAGTACTTTGCGAGAAAAACTGCTGTGACACACGGACGGACAAACGAACGTACGGACGGGCAGATGGACAGACAGGTCGCGATTATAGTAGGGTTTTGTCAAATGATTTCACAAAACCCTAGAAAGAGGTTTCACGAATCTAATTTCGGTACAAAACGAAGTTGTTTTGCATTGTGCGCATTCATTTTCATTTGTCAACTGTCAAAGAAGGCCTGCACATCGTTATATATTTCCTGAAGGTCCCTTTGAACAACTGAAGCCTTTCGGTCAGCCATCAGAGAGCAAAGGTACTGTAATTGTTCCTTACTGTAGATAATTCAAAACCTTTAAATCGAGAATTGTCGTCAGATTTCTATCAGAAAAAAAACCGTTTGCCGTCTCATATATTGCATGTTATGGTGACAAAGTATTTCGGAAAGTTGATCTGCAGGAGCTTAAAAATTAGTCCATCTAGCCAAATCATGCATGAGATACGCTCCAACACATTCTCTATTATTCGTTTTGCAATAGATGACTGAGGTTACCTTCATTTTTACATGTAAGATGTAAGAACTCGGCATCATCTCATACTTTTCATTGTGGACGTTGAATGCTTCATTTAGTAGAAGAAGTGCAGCAAATTTAGAATACCAATTTGATTTTCAGGAATAAATAGAAGTGGAAACGGGTGTATTAATCGGGCAGTTTCTCAAGCCAACTGCTCGAAAACCTTCCTATCCCCTACTTGTGATTTTATGTGGCCGATTTAAAAGAAAATAATTAATTATTTGCATTCATAATTGTCATTTGTAAAATAGTTGTCTTTCTTATTATAAATATTAAATGTAATTCTATATCAATTTTCCTTCATATCAAATCTAAAATTTTTCTTTATAAATTCTCCTTTATATTAAATGTAATTCTATATCAATTTTCCTTTATATTAAATTGAAATGTTTTCCTTTAATTATATTTCTCATGAGATTTAATTTTTATTACTACTTAAAATTTCCTTCATTTTCTTTCCTTCAGTTAAATTTTGTTTTCAAAAATTTAAATCTGCCACGAAAAATATACAATTTAGGAGCACCTTACCGGTGTACTTAAATTGGGGATGAAATGGAATGGAAACGGGGTGAATAATTGTCAAATAAATTTTGTGGTTAGGGAGTGAAGTTTTGCCGGCCTTGAAGTGTGACATGGTAGTCTTTCCGACCGAATGAAGGATTGCTCATTGAAGCCACGCTACGCCACCGTATTTATTTATGTCAGCGTAGGTATTCTCTGAGTATAGTTTGTTCGTTGAAGTAAATCTATAACTCAATCCTCAATTTCCATTCGATCCGAAAATTTAGACTTTTGATCGGCTGCATTGCAAGATAGCATCTACGATACATTTCCAACCTCTGTGGCTAGAAAATCTTCGCCCTGTGCAAATCGGATACATTATCGCGGTAAATGTATGCGTGAT
Source organism: Odontomyia ornata (assembly GCA_963969285.1). Classification (NCBI taxonomy): domain Eukaryota; kingdom Metazoa; phylum Arthropoda; class Insecta; order Diptera; family Stratiomyidae; genus Odontomyia; species Odontomyia ornata. The sequence continues at coordinate 51,453,895 of OZ017738.1, read as the reverse complement.
GAAAATTACAACCCATTTGCGTCTTGAAAAGCTATGCAATGTTGACCTCTCATCTTCGTGATCTCCACGCATCTTCATCAAGCTCAACTAGTATCAAAAGATTCAAATTCCGATTTGGGAGTGCGTTGCAAGCCTGTGTCATCGTGTATCCAGCTGCTGGAGTCGACCGGGTGTGTCCGTGTTAGTTACAGGCGACTACAAGGGGCAGCCAAGACGAGATCAGTCATAACTTTCGTTGATGGGTGGTGTGTCACTCGCTTACTGTCATGATTGCCTCAGTCGTTTTCCTTAATATGAAAGTCTCGTGGATTCTTCACGTCCGTAACCCAAAGTTGCTTCAGTTTCTTGCATTGCGAAGAATGGCTCTTCAAATCGGAACTGGTGAGTGATCGTTTTTAAGTCAATTTTGCTGTCGAATATCATTGGGAGAAGTCCCTGGCCGAAGGCGTTCATATTCAAAATCATCAATCCGGAAGCGAACTGCATTTTGTTAATATCAACGTGATTGGATTGGCGCGCTTGACTTAAATAAACCAGTTTCTTGCATTGCGGGGAATGGTTCGTAATGTAGTTTGGCTGAGGATAGGGATTTCTAAAGATCAACCACTGCACAACAACGCAACTAGCGAGAAGGGAGAGTAGGCAACCATAATTATATAACCTTGCCAATTACATCCGTCAAATGCCGGAAACGTGTATCGGCGTTAGGTGACGTTGCCCGAATAAATTTATTTTTTCAATGAAACTTAGGGCGTTAAGATCACACATTGCGAATATTTATATTTCATATTCGTAAAAGTTAACTCTCGGGCAGCGAATCGCCAATTATACGTTCAAATTTTATTTGCCGTGTGGAAATTCTTGCTCAAGCTTCCATAGGAACTTAAGTTCCTACTATTCCTTTGTGAATCAAAACCTGAAAGACGAGCTCTAAGCTAAAAACTGCGAATGTTGGATAAACTTTCGTTTAGTAAATTAATTGATCTCAATGTCTTATAGCGTACTTGTAGAGGTACTGATTCCTTTGATTAACCGGTTAAATTTGCATTGCATGTATGCACCACCCTCTGTAAAATTGTCAGTTGTTCTCACTGGGATAATTCATATATTGAATACTTCTGTTGAACAACTGATCATACGTTTTTCTTTCTGGCCAAAAAGTATACGTAACATTTTCGAATTTACAAATTAGCATTTTTCAACACTCCCGCTAACTTAAGAACAACGTCGATTGAACCTTTTGAAACAAGAAATTATAATATCAATATCGTCCACAATACTTTCACTTTAACAAAATTTAATGTCAGGTTAGATCACATGTGGAAAACCTCGAAACTCCTCTTTTATATATATTCATTGCCATTGATCGCGATAAGAAAAGAATATAAATGAATTGCTAAATTTTAAAAATCGGTCTTTCCTTTCCTCTCGACTGGACCAGGTATAGGACCCGCATTGATGACAGGCTTCCCTACTCATATGAGCTAGCCATAGGGTGCGTTCCTCCGTTTTTTTGCTGTCTAACAGGGGCTCTTGCCGGGTAGAGTGGCCTTCCGCTCGCGTACCCTTTTATGGTAAAGGGTTATGTGATTCGATCACATAATTCTACATTATAAATTGGTCACGTCTATATTTCTCTTTTGATGGGAAACTTCATGCAAATTAAGATTGTATGAGAAATATATGACCACGTCTACGTTCGGATCTTGATCCGGTTGGGAGGGTGCGAGGGGGCACCACCTCCATCTGAATGCCCCACTCTTATTTGTGATCATCGGGTAACGACAAAGTCCCCTTAAGTTCGTCTGTCTTCCCTAGGTCCAGTTTGTCCTTTTTCGTCTGCAATTTCTAACTCTTAGCTGGCTACGTCCTTTTTTCGACTTCGGTCGACTGCTATTTGACCCTGGAACTCGTGAATGCGAAATTCTTTTGTAGTGGGTCCTTGTGCTGAGGGAAAGAACCCACCCCATGACACCGCAACGCTAGCCTGCCAGCGCATTCACGCGTCCCCAGACAAGGTCAACCTCGGTGGATCTCAACATCCTCTTCCGCCGAGGCAGCAGACCATCGCTGCACTCCTTTACGTATATCTATCTGCCTACTATCACTACACGGGTTACCTTTACCTGTTATGCTGAAAAAAAATATACACTTTAGCGTAAAAACTGAGAGATGACTTTTCTTTACCACATCTAAACCAAATTTATAGTAACATAAATATAAACCTCGAACATAAAATTTAACAAAATAGTCTTTATTTGCTTTTAATTATTCACATAAATCATATATTATTGTGAATTGAAAGTTACAGTTCTTAGCTAATTTTTACAATCATCACCAATATACACACCGATTTCATAGCCGCCGCAAGCACATTGAACCCACAGTTCGCACATTAGATACTGTATCCATTCTTCGTCTTCCTTGTCATTGTTGTATTTTTCCGTTGCAAAAAAGCCTCAGCGTCTTCTTTAGTAGGGACTGCAGCTTCAGTCGATATTGCTATATCGACAGAGAAATCAGCCTTATTTCCAGAGATAGCACCAAGACTCGAATCTGACGATTCACTTTCTGTTCTGTTTCTCCTGAGTCTCTTTTTTGATATTATCTTACTTTTTTGAGGGTTTTGTTAAAATCATTTTGCAAAACCTTACTAAAGTCGCGTCCAGTCTGTCGGTCTGTCTGTCCGTGTGTCTCAGCAATTTCTCTCGCAAACCACAAAAGCTAGAAACATACGATTTTGTATGTACATAGATGCAAAGTGATGCCCTCTTCAAAGTTTCGCCACAAAACAAATTTAGAAGGTGTTTAAGGGGGGGTCTCCTCATATAGGGGAGTGGCCACTGAAAAAAAATTTCATCGCATGTACGCAATATGGATACCAAATGAAAGGTCTTGATGAGAACTTTTCAAAACTGGTTTTAAAATGACAAATTTTACTTTGAGGGATAGAGGGGAAGGGGAAATGTAAGAAAATTTTGTATCCCTCCCTCGCGATTGGACACCTTTGACTTGAAAAATCTGAAAAAAAATCACAGAGGTGAAACTTAAGGAGTACAAGGGCAACAAATACCTCAGAAGTCGAAATTCGACCAACTTTGTTCATAATAGTACATGGTATAAATTTTACATTTTGGCGTAGTAAAATGAAAATGAGACCCGGTTCGTCAAAAGTTTCATACAATTCATGGTTGTATCGAATTTTCTATTAGTCCCCGTCTAGCTTCGCTACGATTATTCACCTCAGGATCCGCCGCTCAAAGGTGCTCAATATATTCGAGGATGTTTCGGTTGGGGTCGATGTTTCACACCCATAGCATAACACAGGTCTTATCACAGATTTGTATACTTGGAGCTTTGTTTTCCTGTGTGTGCAGTCTTCAACCATTGTCAAAACTGAATAAAATATTTTATTCGCGAGCTGTATTCTTCGGCGTATCTCGTCTCTTTCATTGCCTGTTTTCGTTATTTTGGCGCCTAAATACACACACAAAAACAACTTATATAACACAAACCGCATTAAAGACGGAGAATAAATAGTAACCGACACTGGCCTAGCCTTTAGTAAATTGCCGCAGAAGCAACAAACACATGCAAGACATACTACAGTAGATATACTACAAAAACCACGCACCAGCATTCTTTTTTGTAGTCCTATAGCCCCTCTTGAGCCTCCGTTCCCTACAACAAGCGCCTCCAACCGTCTCGGTCTATCATCTCGGTCATCAACCAAGTTAAACCAGCGTTTCGCGGACTTCCCCACTGGCCTCCGGCCTTCAGTCTCCCAACGAATTTCTTTCTGACTATCCATTGTTCAACCATACAATTCAAATGGCCAGCTCCTTGCAGCTTCCACAGTCTTACAATCGTTGGGACCTTCAGCTTATCCATGATTACATACAGCTCATGGTTTTACCGAATTCCCTATTGAACCCCGTCTAGTTTTCGCTCCAATTATCGGCCTCTAGGCCGGTCGCTCACAGGCATTCAATATGTTTACGGATGCTTAAGCTAGGGTCCATGTTTCACACTGATTGCACAGCACAGGGTTTATGACAAATTAGTATACTTAGAACTTTGTTTTCTTGTGTTTGCATACTGTCTAAACTTAATAACATATTGTATTTATGAGCTGTATTCTTCGGCGAATTTCTTCTCTTTCATTAGTGGTTCTCGTTATTTTGGCACCTAAATATACAAATTCGCCCACATTTTCGATATTGCACTCGCAGAGAGTGATATTTCGCGTATTCGAGGTACTTTTCGTCGACTGTGTCATCAGCTTTGTTTTATTTCCATTGATTTGTAGCCTTACTAGTTTTGATTCGCTGTCGAGTTTCAGGAACAGTTCTTTGGCAGTTGTTAATGACCGTGAGAGAATGTTGATGTCATCCGCATAGGCTACCACTTGGCTTGACTTGTATAATTATGTTCTTTGCGTATCGACAGGTAGCTTCTGTATGATGTGCCAAATTGAATAGCAATGGGCCCAGCCCATCTCCTTGCTTTAGTCCGATATTTGTGCCAAAGGCATCGATGAGTTAGTTATTGATGCGGACTTGGGAGGTCGTCGACGTCATTGTCATTTTGGTAACAAAGACTAATTAGGCTGGGATGCCAAAGCAAAACATTATTTGGTAAAGTACGCTACAATCAATACTGTCGTATGCTTGCTTGAAGTCAATGAAAATTCGGTTTACGTCACTTTTGAACCCCCAGAATTTCTCAACTACCTGCTTGACTGTGGACAATTGGTTTATTGTCGATCAACCTGCTCTAAAACCACGTTGATATTCCCCCAATAATACTGTTGGCGTATGATCCAATTCCATTTTCTGAGATTTTAGAAAATATTTTGTACGCCGTACATAGTAGTGATATGCCTCTATAATTTTCGCACTGTAGCTTGATACATTTTTTGTAGATAGGGAATATGATTGATTGGCTCCACTCTTTCGGTATATGTTCTTGTCACCAAATGTGCTGAATGCCTTTGTGAATAGCTTTATGAACACTACTGCCACCATATTTGATGAGCTCCGCTGGAATCTCATCGATGCCTGGCGCTTTATTATTCTTTTGGGCTTTGATGATGGAACAAAGTTCATCCAGAGTTGGTGGGGCCAATGAAAGCTCTCTACAGGAATCTATAGACTCCAATGTTCTTGAACTGTGCGGAGGATTAAGAAGGTTCTTAAAATATGATGCCCATCTTTCCTTAATATTGGTTTCATCAGCGATGATATTGCCGATGTCATCACGACAGAGCGTGGTTTTGGGCTGATAACCACGTTTCAGGATTTTCATAACTTTGTATGCTTGTCTTGTGTTGTTGCTCGTTAAACTTACATCTATATTTCTCAATTGGTCATCATAGTATTTTCTTTTCTTAATCCTAATAATCTTATTCACTACTTTTCTGAAATTTTCATAGTGTTCTCTCTTCGTACTGGTTTTTTTACGTACGTATTCTTTCTACGCCTGATTCTTTTTATCTAACGCATTCTGGCGCTCCTATCGAACCAATTATTCCTCTTGCGCCGGGCTTGTTGCTCGATCCTCTGTTCTGTGATGGTCCTAATAGCTGTTTTTACTTCCATCCAGAGCTCGTTGCTTGTCTTTAACGATCTGTCTGATAAGATGGGAGCCAGCTAGTTGTTGAGGGTCTCCGTGAAATTTTTGGCTACAGACACAATTTGGAGCCTTTCGATGTCAAATTTTTGTAGTGGGCTGGTCTTCACCGAATATGTCTTTGACATACGACATCGATAGTTTAATTTGATGAAGTAATGATCTGAGTTACAATTGGCTCCTCGGTATGTACGGACGTCAAGTATGCTCAAGGCCCAACGTTGTTGGACAGAACATGATCGATCTAGTTTTGTGTGTTGCCATCCGGTGATACCCAGTTCATTTTACGAATGTGTCGATGTGGGAAGCAAGTCGAACGTATGACTGGATTTCTGCTGCATGCAAAGTCAATCAGGCGCTGGCCATTGACATTTGTTTCATCGTGGAGGCTATACCCTCCAGTCATTTCCTGATGAGATAGCTCATTGCCAACATTAGCGTTGAAATCACCCAGAATTATATTTGTGACGTTTGTAGCCAATGAGGCGACTAGTCCTCCAAGGTGATTGTAGAATGTTTACTTCGTTTCTTCGTCCTTTTCTTCGGTCGGGGCGTAAACATTAACATTTTATACGGATGGCACACAACCGTTCATTAACTGCCTTAAAATCAATAACGTGCGATTTGAACTCCCTATCCACAATGAAGGCCACTTTGATTTCTCGTTTTCCAGTAGGCTTCCCACTTTTGAATATTGTGTGCGATCTCATGTCTCGAATATAGTTTCCAGTCCAATTCCTGGACTAGCGGTATTTTTAATTCATATTGACTGGCCTGTTTTAAAAGGTCCTTAACAGCGCCAGGGTGATTGAGTGATCTGACAATCCAGGATCCAATACCATAGTCATAGTCAATCCATTCCGATGCCCATCTGCAGGTTTTGAAACATTTTACGGCTTTCCAGCGACGGTAAGTTAGCCCGTGGCCTAACCTCCATTCCAGCGGCATGGTTATTACGTCGATTCCGTTATCAGGCGTGGATGATTCGCCTTCACCCTCTTACGACCCCACAAAGGAGGTGTAAGAAGGATTTAGTAGCAGAGCTGTAGATGTATTTACAGTTATTAGCATTTGTCCGCATTTAATGTCCCATTATTGGGGAACCAGTAAAGCCAATTTACTACCATTTAAGTAGGGTGTTTGGGATGAGGAATCATGGAAGCTATGGTTTGAGGAAACAAGGGGTTCTCTTCTCCTTTCATAAGTGGCCTTGGGACTATCTACCTCAGACGCAATATAACTCAGGATAATACTGGCAGGTACTTATTTCCCTTACCGTTCAAAAAAGAAAGAAATGGTTTAGATGAATTGCATTCGCAAGCTCTTGAACCTTTAAATTCACTTTTTTAAGAAGTTTACAGAATGTCCTACATTTTTACGCATATACAGGGTTTCGCAATAAGGGGTGTTATTAAAAAATTAAAAGAAAAATGCCATTTTTGAATATAAATGATCGGATATTTATTTCAGTACAAAGAAGAAGGTATGCCGTTAATAGTGGCAAATACCATCAGGCAAAGGATCACCGCGACCACGCTTCCATGACCATATGCTTTTCATGAAATTTTCCATAACCAAACCGCAAAGTGGCTGCCCTATGTCCTCGATAGCCTCACGAATTCCATCTTTTACGTCTTGAATTGACGCTGGGCTGTTGGCGTAGACCTTTTCATTCACGTGGCCTCCAAAAGAAGAAGTCGCAAGGTTGTTAAATCACAATATCTCGGTGGCCAATTGTGATCACCTCTTCGAGAGATAACACGGGTTTCTTCAACACTTTCGGCTACAGCAGCAATATTCTCGGCTGTTTTATTCTTAATATCACTAAGTTGGCCCAACAGCTCGTATTTTTCCACCAATTTCTGTATTGCGGTCCGACAAGGTGCTTCACGACGACCCAAAAATGTTCGAGTTTTACGAACCGTCTCTGTCAAATTTTCACCATTTTTGTAGTGAATTTTAATGATTTCAATGCGTTGTTGAACCATGATTCGTTTCATTTTTTTAATGGCGTAGTTTTTAACTTGTCAAACGTCAAAAAATAACAGCTTCAAAAGTGACATCTACCAAAATAGCGGGCTATTCAAAATAACACCTCTTATTGGAAAACCCTTTATAATGAATGCCGGAGTTGACAGCCAAATGAGCTGACATAGGTTGACCTCTTTTGTTTTAAGAAGTACACAACTATAAAGTGCAACTACTCTATTAATGCGTCTATGTATTCACTCTACACAATGCACTAAATGATTATTAAATATTGAACTCTCTTCCTTTCACCAAAATGAGCCGATATTGGTTGTGGAAATATACTTAAATGGGAGTATCTCACGCGTGTACCCACACCATCTGCTGCTGTTAGTATATACATGATTGATATTGCATTCTTTTCCTCTTGTTGCGTTTTCCATAAGAGACAGATACATCACCTTCCTGCCTATTTACCGAGAGTATGTATGCAATAATTTTGAGTGGTTTCAAGAAAGCTCTGTTATACGAGTATCACCGCCATCTTTATCATAGGAGGCCGACGGACCTCAGTCTTATCAATCTATAAATAACAGTTCTCTTTCTATGATGGTTGTTTTTATTCAATTTCAATTCAATTCATTATCGGACTAACATTGCCATATAAGAAAATTAATGTATCCACAATAAAATGAAGTAATAGCGTATTATTCATAGAAAACAGCCGTTTTAGTCAGGATGTGGATATTCGATACTCAAAATCATCGGCAGAAAATTGTTTATAATTTTATTTTGCTGTATAGTTCACTTCAATTAAGATCAAAATTTCAATGAAATTAATGATTGCTGGCCACAAAAAAATCAAACTAGTTACCTCAACTATTATATACAACTTGATTTTCAAACTTACAATCAGTCCATTTCACGTCAATTCTCAAAACCATTCTTCCATACTTCAACTTTAATTCTATGTAGAAGAAACTTGATTCCATACTCCTTGTAAATCCCATTTGAATAAATATCGATAAAAGTTTTGAAAGTCGTCTCTAAACGTAAGATTCGTCGACAGAGCCAACTTAAATTTACGATCAAATATATGTACCGGAAATATAGTTGATGCAATCGGTCCTTCTTTGCAAGATTTTATATTGGAAGTGGGTCATTTCGAAGAATTTCGAAGGATTTAACAGTTTACGATCCATTATGTGTAAAGCTGGTTAGGCAAATATAAACGTCCTCGGTAGGATACACACAAGTGTGGACATGCTTCTAGCTGTAGGGTCCTGACTCCATTTAATAGTCTACAATTTTATAGGATCGACCAAGCGAATCCACGCTGTCCTTCTTCGGCTATGGAACCAATACCGCAAAGCAATAACTTGTTAGTAATATCTCTAAAGTGACGACCTTTCCGGATAAATTTTGATCCATTTGCCACTTGAAAGGTTTTATGTGCTTATGTGTAAAATCGTATTGGGTGGAATGGTATATTGAATATTTTGTTGTTTTTTTTTGCAATTGTTGCACTTCAAGTATGAGTTTATGAGTTTGTTGATGGTGATGAGATGTACCATGATGACTTCGGGGTTTTTATGTGTTATGGCAGGAAGGATACTTATACTGCTGGTCAATGCGAAACACATTACTATTTGATAAAAGAAAATATTTTAATATGACATCTTGTTATATTTGAATTCATGCTCCCGACATTGCAGCCGCCGGCTATCTCCACAAAGATTCTCGAATTAATTGCTGTATAATTGCATAGTTAGAGTACTCAGCCCGTAAGCTGAAGGTCCCTGGTTCAAATTCCGTTGATGTCAACCAGATTTATTTCGAATGATTCTTTAGACGGACTATAAGCCCGTTAAATTATGATAGTTCTGGCTTAAAACCAAAACTTATCACAGCTAGGTGGATGGACATACAGTCAAAGCATCGTACTGACCATGTTACTTTCTCGAGTGCTGATACATATGATCAAGATAATGAAATACTCTAAAAATCTCTGAGTGAGTGTTCAAATGCGGCTGTAGAGCTAAAAAAATGCATCTTCTTTCTGGATAACGTTCAATTATTGAGTCTTACTTATTACGCAAAAGTATCCTTAAATCAGCGTTTCAACCGCGAATCAATGCCAACGGAATCTTTTCTGATAAAAATAGAACTTTTTTAAACAAAATTAACAAAGCAAGTCAGTGCATAATTAAGTTAGAGTCAATTTTTAGCCTTGACAAAAATTCTATTATTATACGAGAAATAATTGCTTTATCCATTATTCAAGATTCATTACGGAAGCGGCAAAGTTATTTTGTAAGTGATTGTAACTTTGTCGCACCTAAAGTTCACTCGGGATTGATGTCAAGTTTAATTTCATTAAAAAAAAATTAAATTGCGGAAACCTGTATTAAACGCAAGGCGTGATATCACAGCCATGGCAAAAAGGTTTGGGGGCGATAAAGAAATACGAAAGGGAGAAATGAGAGGAAGCATTTTTAAGGTTTCAATTAACGTTGTGATGGAGAAGAGGCACTGTTCTCTAAAGTGGTGAAAAAAACTCAAAAGAAATAGTGTTTTGTCAAATATGACGGGTATCATAAATTAATTTTAAATCGTAATTGTATATATTTGATACATTTTTAACCAGCTTCTCCACCTCATAAAAGTTATTCATTGCAAATGATATAACCCGTAAGAAGGTGAAATTTTACAGCATCGCTTTCCGATGTTGAGCCCATTTTTACGGTTGCTCTATCTTTTATATATTCTCATCCACATTTCATGCAATTTTACAAACACGAACACATTTGGTGAAATTCGAGCACGTTTCTAGAGTCCTTTTGGTGGTACAGCTGTACGCTTACATTATCGTAAAGCGTGAAATACTCTCTCCCAGTCCGCAAGATACCCAACGACTCCTGGCAAAGTTTCCTTAGGGACTGTATTATTTTCACATCAAATACATTTTTTCCATATCCGCCTCATATGCCCTCCACATTAAGGCGAACTCCTTCAGACACTCGGGTGGATACAAGTAGTATATACTCGTATATAGGCATCACTTGGAAAATGTTCATTCCCACCAATATGTACGCTCTATGATCCTTCAGAAGGCAGCTTTCGAATAAGAATAAGTTGTTCGAGTTTATGACCGCAAAAGTCTCCTCCTGCATCTTCTTCTTCTGATTTATGCTTAGGTTCGTATTTCATTTAAGCCGTTGCTTTTCCACCTTACTTGGCTCGTCTTTTCGTTACTCCAATTCAGAAAGTTCACAGCACATGAAAGATATAACGAGCAGGCGGAATAAAGGATCAAGAATTGCTCAATTGTCTCATATGGCGGCTGAAAGACATCGGGGAAGGAGTAGGGCAGCAGTTATGGTGTTGGAGCAACCTTATTAAATTCCCATTTTGTTGAGCCCACACAACTGTGTGACTTGTACTGTTTAAAGCTTTCATGATGATAAGGAATGCTTGGTCCTTAATACATATAACTGTATTAGAAGGTGAGAACGGGGTTTTCATTAAGTTTGTTAATTGTGTGTGAATTGGCAAAATTGATTTAGATGAGTAGGTCTTCTTATAATTCAAATATGAATACAAATTCTTCTTTCAACTTGGGAACCAGGAGAGTCAGAAGCAGGCTCTCAACTTTATGTAAATCTTCTTTGGAATTATTTTTCTTCATAAAGATAATTGAAAAGAAGATTTTTACATGATGGTTCAATGAGCACAATGAATACTCGTATAGCCAATTAAAAAGAATTAAACAAGTTGGGTAGACAGAATTACCCTCATGTCAGAAGGGCTTTGTACTTAAATCATTTAATTCAAGAACAAATTTCGAATTTGTTAGTATGAGTTTGCCAAGTCTTACTGGAGTGCTTTGTGGAGGGTGGCGCAAAATTAATCACCCTATCGGGAGATGTTACAACTTTTGCAAATAGCGCCGTACGTGAATCATATAGGGTGATTCATTATGAAATTTGGTTTTTAATCTCAAATAAAAGACATAAAGTTGAATTCTATAGTAAAAATTTTATTCTGAGTATTTTTTAAAGATTGTCTTATTTAAATATTGACCGCAACTACACCGTAAATGGCCCATTGTAAGGGTCCAATTTTGGACGATGCTTTTTAGCAACCGGTATCTTACCATTGACACTAGTAATGTTAGCTTCCAAAGCATTGATTGAAGCTGGCTTATCCCTGAAGACCAGGGATTTCATGTAACTCTAAAGAACACTAAAATTATGATATCACACAATCTTGGCGGCCAATTTACTGGTCCAGGTTCTCATCAAAATGATTTCTAAATAAATCCATTGTTTCCCTTCATGTATTCGAAGTAGCGTTCTCACAAAAAGCTAATTTTCGTAATACAGCTGAACAATTTGGAGACGTTGTTGCGGTGGAAGCCTTTCCATGATGGTTTGTCAAACAGTACTGAATAAAAATCACATTATAGTTTGACAGGAGTCACGTGTGATCTGTCAAAAAAAGCCTATTGAAAATCAAACCATATAATGAATCGCCATTTATTCGATATTTGTGAACTAGACAGCTGCAGTATACAAGCAGACAAGCAATGAATCGCTATACTCTGCAAGAGTGTGGAATAATTGTGTCAATTTAATTGTGACGATTTTGTATCGAAAATCATCATGAGTGACGAGGCGCATTTCCACTAGGGCGGTTTCGTCAATAAGCAAAATCGTCATTTTCGGGGCTCTGAAAATCCACTTTTGATGCACGAGCAGCAATTACATACTCTCCAAGCAATACGGCCACTGTTACTGGCAAACGCTACAGGGCCATGATAAACAACTTCTTGCCGCCGGAATTGCATGAGCGAGTGTTGGTGAATATGTGGTTTCAACAAGACAGTGCAACCATACCCACGGCACGAGCCACGATGGATATTGTGAAGGAAGCGTTTCCTGATCGCGTAATCGTCTGTTTTGGCAATTTGACATGGCCAGCAAGATCACCCGATTTAACCATCACGGATTTCTTTCTTTGGGGCTACTTGAAGTCACCGATTTATGCCAATATGCCTCAGACAATTGCAGAAATTAAGAAAGATATTCCATAGGAATGCGAACAGTTCGAAAAGCTACAGAAAATGCGATAAAACGGGCACAAATGTGTATCAACCACTTAATTAATATAATCTTCTCCACTTAATAGAAAAAGTTGGATAGACAGACCTATGCTCATGTCAAAAGGGATTTGCTTCTCCGAAACGCAGTCACCAGCAACGAATAAAGTCAAGAAACATGTCAAAGAGATGTGCACGTTTAGAAGAAAATCCATTGTTTCTCTATTTTCGATGGTTGCCATTTTGTCGCCAACTACGAAAAATTATTCAAATCATGAATTCCCGAAAATGTTTATGTTAATGATCATATCTAAAATTTTAAGAAGATCAAATCAAAACTGCAATTTCTGATTCGATGGAAAGTCAAAAAATACCAAAATCATGTGTTATTGTTGTTGTAATTGGAGGAATTTCAAATGGCTATAACTTCCGCGTATAATATTTGATTTTCATCAAATTTACAAATTTTATAAGACTACTTAAACATCGATTTTCTTTGAGTTTGAGAGTTTTATTGGGGAAAATGTGAAACTCGAAGATCATACTACAGGGTGCGTACAGCATTTGAGGACATGCATAAATGTCACTATAACTTCGCGAATTTTTTTAAAATGTTTTTTCCTTTTCAGATAAGAAACGGCGGACTACAACATCAATCAAGAAATGAAGAGACATTCTGTCATCGTTGCTATATGTGCAAACCACACAGATTTAGAGATCTCTGATTTTCTTGATTGCGTCCGTTCATTCGTGCATAAGGTTCGCCGTGAATTGGAAGCATCAGGAGGCGATACAGAATCGGTTGCAAAACGCAAAAAGCACGAACAACGTTCTGACACTGTCCGATCTGCAGAATTTTCAGAGCAAGTGCAAGCGATCATAGACGAGGACCCTTCAAAATCAATGAGGGTCCTTGCGAGTCAGCTTCATGTTTCTGAGCGCCTTATTCGTAGAGTTGTCCACGAAGACATTCGATATAAGTCTTACGTGATGCGCAGAGGTCAGTTCATGTCGGAACGAATACGGGAACAGAGAGTTCTCCGATCAAAACGTCTATTAAACAAAATCAAACACCCTGAGGCGCCCAAAATGTTATGATTTTTTTCCGACCGAGGTCAAAAGACCAATCGCAGAAACGACAGATGGCTATCCTCAAACCCTACGGAGGTTCCTGTTGTTATGCACTGTTATGGTTTTAGGTGTTGTCAGCAACGAAGGACATGTTATGCCACCATACATTTTTGCTCAAGGAGCATTTTATTCGGGCATGTAATCGTTTCCGAACCCGGACCGAAGAGTTTATTGCTGCTAATGGCGATTTTATTGAATAACTTTATGGCCATATATTAATTTAACGTGTATAAAAAATCCTTGAAATTTCATTAAATTTTGTTAAAAATACAAGCTAATTATCCTCAAATATCGTACGCACCCTGTATTATGAATAACACTGAGCGAATTTTGACTTCTGTGGTATTTGTTGTTGTAGCGCTCATTAAAACCTGCCTCCATAATTTTTTTCAGATCACAGGTGTCCAATCGCGAGGGGGGTTCACACAAATTTTTCGTGTATTTGTCTTCCCTATGAACCAAAGCAAGCAAAATATGTCAGTTTAAGAACGGTTTTGAAAAGCTCTCATCAAAACCTTTCATTTGATATCCACATCAGCTACCTTTGATGATTTTTTTTCGGGCGCCAATCCCCTTAAATACCTTGTAAAATTTTTTCGTAGCTGGATTTGGAAGAGAGCACCACTTTACAGCTACATACAAAATTTGATGTTTTTAGCTTAAGTGGTTTGCGAAAAAATTGCTGTGATACACGGACGGACAGATGGATAGACAAGACAGGGTTTTATAAAACTATTTTACAAAACTCCACACAAGTATGCAAAGGACCCGATAGGAGTTCCCTATGCTACAAATGCGGTGAAATGGGAAATAAAAGAAAAGAGTGTACGAATGTGGCACACTGTATTCTTTGCAAGGATGCTAATCCAAGACCTGATTTTGGACACGTCTTGGGATCAAGAAAATGGTGGATTTTCCAGGAAGCCCTAGCCAAGGTATAATCAGAGCTTCAATGATCCGCACCCTGCAGCTAAGCCTACACCGCAGTTCAACCGCTCAAAATCTGCTTGAGCAGTATGCGAGGGACATGAAAGCCGACTTCTTGCTGCTGAATGAGCAACACCACGATAAAAGTCCTGCATTATGGTATCCTGACAAAACTGGTACTGCCGGCAACTGGGTTCGGAACAATGATTTCCAAGCGGAAAGTTGCAAACGGGACCACCACCTTAAGTGTACCTATCACCGAACGAATCGATGTCATCTTTCCAAGCCAAGCTTAATTCTCTGGAAGTCTCTGTCTTGAACACAGAGGGCAACGTGCTCGTTGGGGGAGACTTCAACGCTAAAGCAATGGAATGGGGCATGCCTCAAACAGATCCGCGGGGAGAACGAACCCTGGAAATGGCGGCCAAGATGGCGCTCATCGTACCAAACACCGGAAATACGCCGACTTTCCGCCGTAATGGCTGTGAGGGAACCATACTGGGCGTAATATTCGCCTTGGAGTCCTTAGTATGGAGGATACACAATCGGAAACTATTAGAGAACTACTCAGCCAGTGATCATCAGTGCATTCTGCTTGAGACCAGTGATGTTGTCTCCCGACGTCCGTGTTCTCGGCTTCCTAAAACTGGGTGGAACATTGGAAGGATGGACGCCGAGAGGTTGCAGGGAGCTTCGGAGAGGACGAAAGAACTGGCAGCTCAAGACGTGGTGAACTCAACTATGAGCATCATTACGACTCCATGCAATGCTTCTATGCCCCGTCAAAAACCCCGGCACGGCAAACCCCCAGTGTACTGGAGGTCAATTTAAATCACTGAAAACCGAAAGGCTCAATGGGCGCGGAACCCTGACGAGGCATGCAATCGGGTGGCAGCATATAAGTCGGCCAGGAAATGCCTTCGCAAATTGATTAACAATAGTAAGGCTCGCTGCTGGCAAGACTTAGTGGACAATGTGAACAAGGATCCGTGGGGCCTTGGCTACAAGTAAGTTACGCCCTACGGAAGCCTTGCATTCATGATACGGAAAAGATGGATGAGATAGTGCGGGGCTCTTCCCCGCCCGTCCCGTCTGTGTTGCCGCTGTCCATGGTGAAACAGCAGTCGAGAGTCCACTCTTTACACAGCCGGAACTTGAGAAGGCAGTCCTTTCATTGAAAGTGAGGAAGGCTCCAGGTCCAGATGGTGTTCCGGCTGAGGTGTTGCGGCTTGTCTGTCACCATTGTCCTGACTTGCTGCTCAGTGGAACGAGGTTTTCCCGGTAAGATAGAAGGTGGCGAGGCTCGCGCTAATCAGCAAGGGGAAGGAAAATCCGAATCGCCGTCTGCATATCGCTCGTTATGCATGCTAGACACGGCTGGGATAGTGCTAGCCAAACTCATCAAGGGAAGACTCACTGACGCAATTCGTGCTGCTGGGGACCTATCTCCTTGGCAGTACGGCTTTGGAGCAGGACGTTCTACTATCGATGCGATTGCAGAGGTGGTGAGCGCGGTCCAAAATATAGAGGCACATAGTCGCACCAAGCGACGGATTGTCCTGTTGGTGACAGTCGACGTCAGGAACGCCTTCGACTCCGCTAGATAGGTAGATATTCTTGATACGCTAGAAAACCCTTTTAATGTCCCAGAATATCTAATGCGGTTTTTGAGGGACTAACTCAAAGACCAAAACCTGCTCTACGACACGACACAGGGCCTACGAAAGATGACGGTTACATTGGGAGTTGCCCAGGGATTTATCCTTGGTCAAGATCTGTGGAACGTGTCTTACGACGGGTTACTGAGACTGGTGATGCCTGATGAGTCGCGTTTGAACAAGCGCAACTTGGGCGCGTTGAACAAGTGCAAATTAGGCTAGGTATGCTAATGCGCCGAGTGAGGAACTGGATGACTGCTCGTGGGCTCAGTTTAGCGCCGGAGAAAACTGAAGTGGTCATCTTGACAAAAAAGAGAATCCCTAGAGTAAGGATGATCAGTACTGGAGACATACAAATTGAATTGGAACCAGCAGTGAAGTACCTAGGGCTACTGATTGACACGAAGATGAATTTCTCTGGGCAAATCAAAGCAACAGCTGAGAAGGCCGTTTTGGGAGCATTGGCTCTGAGTCGACTTATGGCCAACGTTGGGGGACCCAGCCCATCAAGAAGACGCCTCTTTATGAGTGCTGTAGAATCAGTGGTATTGTTCGGAGCAGAGATATGAGGCGCCACTCTCAGTAAGGAGATTTACTGAAAACGCCTGGCACAGGTACAGAGAAGAGGAGCGCTGAGGATTGCATCTTCGTATTGGACAGTATCTGATTCGGCGATGAAAGTCATTGCAGGCGTGATACCTGTCGGCCTCCGTGCTAAAGGGCGCCGCTCTATTTATCTGCGTCGAAACGAGGATGCGAGGGAGATGGTTGTCCGCGAAGAGAGACAGCGCTCACTCACCGATTGGCAGCAGTCTTGAGTCAATTGCATGAAGGGAAGGTAGGCTGCGTGCCTCATCCCGGATGTGAGACCGTGGCTGAACCGAAGGCGTGGTGAGACTGACTTCTATCTGACGCAGCTTTTGAGCGGGCATGTGTGTTTTCAGTCTTACCTGCACACGATTGGTAAGTCACGGTCCCCCAATTATCGGTATTGCCCAGGAGAGGAGGACAGTGCCTGCCATACATTTTTTGCCTGTGAAAAACGGGACAAGCTGCGAAGGGTCGTCTACAGGGAGAGCTCACCCTGGATAATATAGTTACGATGATGCTCGAATCGGTTGATAAATGAAACCAGGCGGCACACTATGTTCGGGCAGTCTTAAAAGATAAAAGAGACTCAAAGCAGCCGGGGGCGTTGGGGCTGGGGGTCGCTTGTCTGGCACTTACTCTTCCCGTCTCCCATCCCGCTAAAAGAGGGATCCCCCAGCTTGAAGGCGCGTCACGGCGTAACAAAATGAGACCTGGCCCAAAGTAATGTGTCAAACGGTTTCAGGCTAGTTTCTGAGGTTGACTAGGGAGGTGATAAGTGGGTAGTTCAGTCGCCTTCTTGCGAGCATGGGAGTCCCACACCTCCCTACCACAAAAAAAAGCTTCATCATGTTCATCTAAAGCTGATCATAGCATCAGCATCAACGACACCAAACACCACCCACAACATCAAGAAGTCATATTCGATGGACACGATAATTACCAGAATAGGATCGTAGATTTGATTTGTTATTTATTTTTTGCAGACAAAACAACAAAATACCAAAATTTTATTGAAGTTGTGTTTTTACGACTGAGTTTATACCTTTAATTAACAAAATTACTTGTTTCTTACCAGTTGTCTCTTCTTTTGAAAAAAGACCGGCACACGTGTTTTGTACCTGTAACGGTTGCTCCACTACCAATTTTCTATTTACCAGAATTGGTGGCTTTAGTCATTATTGTTAGTTAATTAGAATCTAATCATTTTTTAAGTACCTCCAAACCCTATCAATCTGTCCATCACTCTTTAATCGTCGCATAATTCTCATGCGATTTTCACTACACACGTCGTCGATTTCTAACATACGTGTGCCTCAAGGCAATGCTAAAACATCAGTTCTGGCGGAAGAAATTACAAAATCGTTCGCATTTCTTGAATTACATAGATGTAATTGTGATACTTATATAAAAAGGTTTTGTTCCAATTCACTCGAACTTAGACATTTGAAGATAAACTTAGCTTGCTTCATAGTAATAATTTGACTGAAGGTGAATGCATTGGTCCGTTGATACACTAGTCTTGTTGGAGTGAGAATTGGAAGGTTTAGAATATTTTTGTAGGCTTTAGTTAGCATCCTGTATATAATATTAAGGTTTTGCTTTGACAATTGACTCCAAAAAGCCACCGCATAATGTAGCTTTGCCAATACAAATGACTTTAATACAAGTTTCTTTAAAAATAATGTCTTTATAGTATTCAATGCTAGCTTGTTTTTGATAAGCCATGAACGATATTTATCTAGATCCTCGTTGACGACATTTTCCAGAGTAACTTTATCATGTCCTAAATGAAGAAGTACAGTATTATCAGCATATAATGTATGGTGAACTTTCAGTTTACATCGATTCAAATTATTAGTATATACCAAAAACAAGGTTGGACTAAGTATGGATCCTTGAGGAACCCTCGAGCTCATTGGTGCTAGATTGTTCAAGATATTATTTACTGATATTCTTTGGAAGCTTCCTTCCAAATAACTTTTAAAAAGCGGTTTCGGTTTGCCTTGAATCCCATACGATTTAAATTTTTGAAGTAACAGATCATGATCAACCGTATCAAAAGACTTCTTCAGGTCACAAAAATTGCAATAACATAATCTTCTTTATCAAGACTTTCATTGATGTTACGTGAGACAGAAATTCAATGCATCGAAAGTACTCTTGTTCTTTTGAAAGCCAAACCACTTCAGATCTATGATAGAATGGTCCATTAAGAAAAATTTTAAACGATTATTTACAAGTTTTTGAATATGTTACTGAAGGCTGTCAAAAATGCAACCGGGCGGTAATTATTCCAGATGATCTCCTCCTTATTTTTGCCAGTTTCTCTTCGTCTGCAAATGCTCCATCTCTAATATGCTCACTTATAAAATTTTTCAGTAGTTCAGTTACCTCCTCTTTGACTAGAATAATTTCATGGGTGGTGACGTTGTCAATACCTGGTGCTGCATTTTTTTTTTCAAGTCCGATTGTATTTAATACTCATCTTTTATTCGTTTGATGAATATGAAAATTGGACTGAGGTTGGCTATTCGTGTTATTGAAATGACTTGTCACCAAGCACCTTGGTAATTTTTTCACCAATTGTTGAAAAATAGTAGTTTAGCGTGTTTGATGTTCCACATGGGCGTGCTGCATTATTAGAGTCCATGTCAAAAATTGAGCATTTGATGACATGGTCCAGGGCGATGAATTATCTTTTACTTTAACATATTGTTACATGTACAAATGATTACATGTACAAATAATTCTGCGAGCTACTGTCGCAATTGCTTTCACAACAATGAAGAACACGAATTCACTCGAAACCACGAGAACCCAACAAGCATGATCAACATCTGCAAGTGACGTCACTCCATTCATTAAATTTGCTCGAATCTACCAGGTACCTCTCGGTAGAACATTCGCCAACGTACGAGAAATGGGTGAATAGGTAGAGACCCTATATAAAGGCGAGCTGAATGAATGGGGGGCATCATCATTCATTCGACCGCGATAAGAACTGCGAAAGTGTGTTTCGTAATAGTGAAGTAATTTAGAAGACAATTGCGATAATAAATTTATGGACAAGTGTTAAATTTTAATTTTTAATAGTGAAAATTAAAATTAGTGAAAGTGTTAAATCGATCATTGTGCACTTTTGAAATAAAATAAACTCTTTTAACTTAAATTAAAAAAACATTGCGTTTTCACTTTCCCGGAACATTAAAATTATTGGCCGCGAACGGAAAACACGCGACAGTGGTGTCAAGAAGTGCGAAAGAAAAATTTTGAAAGTGAAAATTTGAACATTTTTATATTGCACAATAGTAAAATTTAAAGAAACATTAAAAATGCCACGAAGCTTAAACTTGAAAATTAATGAATTGACCATGTCGGAGTTTAAGGAAGAGTTGGAACAGCGAAACCTGGCTACGCAAGGTACAAAGGCCACACTGATTGCACGCTTGCGTGACGCGATCGAGTCGGAAGGCGTGAATCTGGATTCGGGTGAGTTCTCAGATGCGGAAAAAAGGAAGGAACCAGAAAATGCGCTGATGCAAATGTTGATGCTGATGCAGCAAGAGCAGCGACAACAGTCATCCAATTTAACAGCGAAGTTAAATGAACAATCAGCGCAGCTAAATGAACAGACATCCAGTTTAGCTGCGAAGCTGAACGAACAATCAGCGAAGCTGGACCAACAAGCAATCGAAATCAAAGCAGACATCAAGGCAGACATCACACAAAAGCTGGAGAAACAGTCAACCGCAATAAAAGCGGAGCTCGGTAGTCTCAACAAGCAAATTAAAGGCGTCGAGGAAAAGGTTGACCAGGTCGAGGAAAAGGTTTACCAGGTCGAGGAAAAGGTCAGCCAGGTCGAGGAGAGAATCAACAATGAGATGGAAAACATGAAAAAGGAATTGGAAGCAGCAAAGGCAGTAGTAACCGCCCCACCAGCCCCAATTATAACCGCAGCGCAAAGCTCATCTAGAAATGTGCAAGCACCAATATTCGATTGGCAAACGGTCTGGACTATTTACAAAACCCAGTTCGAAGCAGCCGCTCGCATAAATCATTGGAATGAGCAGGAACGAGCAACTGCAATGATTCTCGCTCTAAGAGGCCCAGCTGCCGAGCTGTTGCAGACGATCCCCGTTGAGTTGCACTCAAACCCGAATGCTATAATGAATGCGCTCGACATGCGTTATGGAGACGATCATCTAACGCAGATTTATCGGTCACAGCTAAGGCATCGAATGCAGAAGTCTGGTGAAACCCTGCAGCAGCTAGCCCAAGACATTGAGCGGCTGGCACTTTTGGCTTATCCAGCCTACGACCCAGAACATCGAGATGATGCAGCGACAGAAGCATTCATCAGCGCACTAAAGGACCCGGAATTGCAACAAGCCGTGCGGTTAGCTCAAAAGCAAACGGTTAAGGACGCACTGGCTTATAGTCTGAACTTTGAGGCAGCGAAAAATGTGACTCGTACCACTGCCCGGGTTCGTGAGGTAGTGACAGACGAGTGCAGGTGCGAGCGCGTGGAAATTGAGCGAGACCCGCATGTAAATGGTGCGCCTAGATGCTGGAATTGCGGAGAGAAGGGGCACCTGCAAAGAGACTGCAAGAAGCGAAGAAAACCGAGCTATTGTCCAGGGTGTGCAGCTAGAAGGAGATCCAGACCGAGTCAGGACCCCAGAATGGAAGCCCTTCAAACAGAGGGGTCGGGAAACATGTAAGAGCCAACTTCGTGGGGCAGAGGTTGGCTAGGAGGATCGACGTCCCCAGCACTACCATCACCGTGTCAAGACTACATCGTGGAGAAGCAGACTTATGCCTTCCGGGTCAAATTGACGGAGAACACTGCACCATAACAATCGACACTGGTGCAACCCGATCGATTATCCGACCAGAGCTAGTTAGACAGCAACAACTTCACAAGGGCAGAATTTTCTCACTACGGACAGCTACGGGAGAAACTGCACCTGTTCATGGAGAGGTCAACCTCCAGATACAGTTGGGAGACCTTGTGTTCCGACATAATTTTCTGGTCGCGAACATTATGGATGACTGCATTCTCGGAATGGATTTTCTGCGACCACATGGAATCACGTTGGATTTGGGCAAACGTGTATTGAAATGGCAGAATGTAGAAGTACTGATGGAGGATCCCAGCGTCCGAATTCCCAAGATGAATGTAGTGGTATGTACTGACACTGATGTACCGAATTCTTCCGAAAGCATTGTGTGGGCCAAGCTTGATGGTGATTCTGGAGACCACCGATCTTATCTGATAGAGCCAACGACGACGTCTGCATTACGCAGTTTGATTGTAGGACGATGCCTTGTAAGATCTTTAAGGAACGGATATGTGCCGGTTAGAGTCCTTAACACCGCAGACTCAACCACGAGCATCAAAGCGGGAGAAGTCATCGGCAGCTGCCAGCCTGTTTCCACCATCACCTCTTTGGAAGCTACTCACGACCATCATTGGGAAAGGAGGCAAGACACAGACAAAGCCCGGGAATCTACGTCTGCAATATTGAAGCAGGTCAAATTGCCGGTGCAGCTATTCAAACGAGCCTCTCATCTGGTCACCAAGTACAGTGACATCTTCTCAACAAGCCCGGATGACCAAGGCCGAACGAGTATGGTAACTCACGTCATAGATACACAGGGAGCCAAGCCGATTCGACAAGCACCGAGACGTCTCCCTATAGCCAAACAAGGAGAAGTGAGCGCGCTGATCGCGGACATGGAAAAACAAGGCGTTATTGAACCTTCTGTCAGTCCATGGGCCGCGCCTGTAGTTCTAGTCAAGAAAAAGGATGGTAGCACTCGCTCACTAAGAAAGATAGTTACCCACTCCCACGCATCGATGACATCATGGACACTTAAGCCGACGCAAAATAGTTTTCTACACTCGATCTCAAGAGTGGCTACTGGCAGGTAGAAATTGACAAGAAGGACCGAGAGAAGACCGCATTTTCAGTTGGGACCGGATTGTGGCAATTTGTTGTGATGCCGTTTGGGCTTTGCAATGCCCCAGCCACTTTCGAACGCTTGATGCAATATGTGCTACGTGGTCTAACCTGGAAAACCTGCTTGGTATACCTAGATGACATCATCGTCATCGGTAGAACGTTCGAAGAGCATGTGCGGAACTTAGAAGAGGTTTTCTCCCGATTACGACTGGCAAATTTGAAACTTAGTCCCGAGAAGTGTACTCTTTTCGTAGATGAAGTAAAATACCTGGGACACGTCGTATCAGCAAAAGGGGTCAAAACAGACCCTGAGAAAATTGAAGCCGTGAAAAGCTGGCCAACACCAAACAACAAGCGCCAACTACGAAGTTTTCTGGGTCTGGCGACCTACTATCGAAGATTCGTAAAAGACTTTGCCAAAATAGCTAAGTGTCTCCATCAGCTAACCGAGAAAAATCGTCCGTATGTCTGGAATGAACAATGCCAGACAGCCTTTGAGACCCTGAAGGAAAAGCTGTGTGAATCACCCGTGCTGGCGTATCCGAAACCCGGAAAAATGTTTGTAGTTGACACCGATGCAAGCAACGGCGGTATTGGAGCTGTACTCTCCCAGCAGATCAATGGCGAAGAAAGAGTCCTCTCTTATTACAGTCGAGTTCTCTCAAAAAGTGAGAGGAATTACTGCGTGACCAGGAAGGAGCTATTGGCTATAATAGAGGCCACTAAGCAGTTCCACAAGTATCTATATGGGCAGAAATTTGTTCTTCGAACGGACCATGCATCACTGAGATGGTTGCTCAACTTCAAAAACCCCGAGGGACAAGTTGCGAGATGGATCGAAAGATTGCAGTCATACGACTACGAAATTGTTCATCGGAAGGGCGGAGTTCATGGAAATGCTGACGCCCTATCTCGTCATCCACGTCCAGCTAACTGCAAGCATTGCCGGCGGATTGAGGAAAAGGAGTCGCCCGTTGATCTGCGATTGATAACGGCGGAATTCGATGAAGGTTGGTCATCGGAGGAGATTCGAAACGCCCAGTTAGCCAATGAAGACATCGGACCATTGCTCGTATGGAAGGAGACGACTGGGCGACCTGAGTGGAAAGACGTTTCAATGCATGACGCAACCCTGAAAAGCTATTGGGCACAATGGAACTCCCTTCAGGTGGAGGGTGGCGTACTCAAGCGGAAATGGGAAACGGCGGATGGTAGCTCCTATAGGATGCAAACTATACTTCCCAAAAGCCGAATCCACGATGTGGTTAAGGAAATGCATGAAGGATCCTCGGGAGGCCACCTTTGTGTTAACAAGACCTTAGCGAAATTGCGGGAACGGTTCTACTGGCTCCACGCTCGAGAAGACGTAGAGGACTGGTGTCGCAGATGCACAATTTGCGCTTCCGTCAAAGGCCCAAAGCGACGACTGAGAGGACAAATGCAAGCCTATAACGTAGGCGTGCCATTCGAAAGGATTGCTGTTGACATCGCAGGACCCTTTCCTGAAACCGATTGGGGAAATCGATATACGCTGGTTGTAGCCGATTATTTCAGCAAGTGGCCCGAGGTCTACCCCATTCCCAACCAGGAAGCAACTACCGTAGCTGAACAGCTAGTGTCTTTGATACTCTGGAATTACATTCGGATCAAGGCCGAAACTTTGAGTCACTAGTTTTTGGCGAAATGTGCGAGCTGCTCGGAATACGGAAAACGAGGACAACACTGCTGCATCCCCAATCCGATGGAATGGTCGAACGTTTCAACGGCACGCTCAATAAACACCTTGCCAAGATGGTTGACGAGAACCAAAGGGACTGGGACCGACATATCCCACTATTTTTGATGGCGTACAGAGCTGCCGAACATGCATCGACGGGCCAAGCCCCAGCCAAAGTCATTTTTGGAAAGACTATTCGTCTGCCAGCCGATATAAAGTTCGGAACACCCCCTGAGAAACCCCAAACGGTCTCGGAGTACGCAAGTGATCTAAGAAAACGGTTGAACCAGATACATCGGACAGTGCGAAAACACCTCGAATCGGCTACTGACCGCATGAAGACCAGGTATGATCTAAAGGCTAATTCTACTGGCTTCCAGCAAGATGACTTGGTGTGGCTTTATAACCCGCAACGGCGAAAGGGTAGGTCTCCAAAGTTGCAACATAATTGGGAGGGGCCATACCGAGTTACAAAGCGAATCAACGACGTCGTATACCGAATACAGGAACATCGTAAGCCGAGAGCTAAAATGAAAATCGTGCATCTGAACCGTCTTGCCCCATATTACACCCAGGGAGAATTGACTACAAATAGCGACACATCTTTTCGGGGCGAAAAGAACTGAGGTGGGGGCAATGTTACATGTACAAATAATTACATGTACAAATAATTCTGCGAGCTACTGTCGCAATTGTTTTCACAACAATGAAGAACACGAATTCACTCGAAACCACGAGAACCCAACAAGCATGATCAACATCTGCAAGTGACGTCACTCCATTCATTAAATTTGCTCGAATCTACCAGGTACCTCTCGGTAGAACATTCGCCAACGTACGAGAAATGGGTGAATAGGTAGAGACCCTATATAAAGGCGAGCTGAATGAATGGGGGGCATCATCATTCATTCGACCGCGATAAGAACTGCGAAAGTGTGTTTCGTAATAGTGAAGTAATTTAGAAGACAATTGCGATAATAAATTTATGGACAAGTGTTAAATTTTAATTTTTAATAGTGAAAATTAAAATTAGTGAAAGTGTTAAATCGATCATTGCGCACTTTTGAAATAAAATAAACTCTTTTAACTTAAATTAAAAAAACATTGCGTTTTCACTTTCCCGGAACATTAAAATTATTGGCCGCGAACGGAAAACACGCGACAATATTTTCCATATTTCGTGCGAATTGTCCGCCGCGGTTTCCAATCTTCTGGAGCAATATGAAAATTTAGCTTCTTTTATGAGACGTTTTGATTCTTTTAAGGCATGGTTGTACAGATGTTTAAGTGTGTGATCTTCAGCGTTCTTCTTCTGGCGAGTTTTTTTATCCTTATTGATAATGACCGCTCCGTTTGCTTCCAGAGTATTCTTGTTCATTCTCGATTCTGGAGATTTTGCAATCACGTCTATGCTTGTGTCAGCAACTGTGATCCGATTTTTTACAGCAGAATATATTGCATCTATTACTGTGCAGAAGTCCTGCGCATTGAGATAGTTGGGATGATACTAAGTACCCATTTTTAGTTGTTTTCCCACGCAGGTTATTTCAATTGTTATTCTACTATATATGCCAGATGTTACTCTCTTTGTCACGAAATTAATTGTATTTTTTACATAAATTGCTGTACCTCCTCCTCTTCCAAGCCTGCAGAAGAAAAGGGAGCTATATCCTGGAATATTGTAATACTTTGCTTCTCCAGGATGGATCCATACTTCGTTTAGTATAATCAGATCCGTTTCAGGATTTAGCTGCAGGTAAATTTGAATAATACTAAGCTTGTGTCGTAAGCTTCTTATATTGGCATAAAAGATAGTTCATTTTGAGTTTTGTGATTAAAAATCATCATCCAAATTGTAGTCAGTACTCCTACACGCAATTACAATCCTTCTTTGATACTCTGGACACTCCCATGAGTCTGCTCTGTGCGAGTGATCAGCATTCGTATTATTACCCATAAAATTGTAACAGGTCTCATATGTGCTTTTGTATTCCTTGAGCTCATGCTTTCTTCCACGTTTCACACAGATTTGTTCTCCTTCGCATTTCAACGTCTTATGGTTATATTTTTGGCACTTAAAGCATCTCGTAATCAATGTTAACGTACTTGTTACCTAATCTTTTATACATGCTTCCATTTATTTCAATAGTGTTTAACCAATTGCCGTTTTTTGTCTGTCTTGCATGAAAGAGCTGCGTTTTTTCTCTATTCCCAACACCAGGGTTAAGCGCCTGTTTCTCATTTCGTAGTTCCTCTTTTATGAATATATTATCCAGACCATTTATAACCAATCTGGGTTGACGATATTTTGGGCTTTGTTTTCTTGACTGCGTCATGATCATTGTCTACTTCTCATGCATAAAATGATGAAAAGTTTTCATAACTTGCGCTCTTTCTCTATTGTATTACACTTTGAGCAATAGCATATTCAGAATTCGCTAAGGTTTTTTTTTGTTTACAGGAAGAACACATAAGCCTGTAATACTACGTTAAGTTTTATTTGTTTTTAGTTGATAACACAGTGAATAGAATATTATTAACAGTATTAAGAATATATTGTCCTTTTTTTTCAAAGATTTGAATTGCGAAGAGTTTTGATTAATAAGCATTATATAGTTGATATTTCTCAAAATTTTCACAGTACAGTACCATTTTGAATGAAGAGTAGGCTTGAATCCTCTAAAGTCGATTCAGTGATTTGAAACTATAAAAATCCCCGTTGGCAGCACCAGCCGGAAAGGTAAATTTCTCGTATGTAGCGTAAAGTTTCGAAAAAGAATTTGGCTTGCCTACTACTAAACTTCTTTCTGCAATTTTCGTAGTACCACATGGGTATTTATTAACATTGAAAAAAATCTGGCCACGTTCGTTTTTAGAAACCTTTTATCGGGGCGCAAATATTTTGCTAATTGAATTGAGTTGCATGCGTATGGATTACATATTGTTGTAAACATATAAATACCGGTTTCGCCCTTCTCGCATCTGCTGTTTACACAGTTCACAGTGGTAACCACGCAAAGGCTTAAATAGCTCGAATAGTTAACTTCAAAAGATTTCCATAAAAGTTTAATCAGCACTTGCATTGCCATTAATATATACATTTCAATTTTTTTCTGAACTGTGAGGGCCGTCATTTCAATTTTTATTGAAATCGGCTGCTAAAAATATTAAGCTGTAAATTTTCGACTGTATTATTTGTCATTCGATTTGCATAATCAAATTAAATTAACTTGCCTTAATAACTTATAATTTCAAGTTTCAACGGAATCTGTTGAGAATCTTGGCTGCTAGAGGGGTACAGAAATAAAAAAAAATTGTATGCCATCCGCCTGTATGGGGAAACCCGCCTGTATTGGGAGACCCGTCTTAAATACCTTAAAATATTTTCTTGCACTGCAAATTTCAAGAGGCACCACTTTTGACTTACGTAGAAAATTTCCTCATTCTAGCTCATGTGGTTTGCGAGAAAACTTGTTATGACGCACGAACAAACGGGCGGAGGGACGGACAGACAGACAAGTCGCGATTTTATAATTTTTTAGGGTATTGTTAAAAATATTATACAATATCTTAAAAATGATCTGGTTTATAAGTGCTTTCAAGTAAAGTCATTTAAAACGTTTCAATGAAAAATATTCATTATTTCAGTTGGCACTAAAATAGCGAATTGCGCTTGCCTTCAGACCTTTGGGGGCCGCCATTTTGAATGCATGCATTTGATTTTGGATTATTTTAAATCTTTGTATGCTAGGACCTCAGCAATCAATGTACTATCTCGTTCAAATAGGAGTTTCAGTGTAGACAGGGCAAAATAATTCAATTTTTAAAGAAAATGGCAGCTAAAAATATTAGGCTTTAAATTTTTGACTTTTTTATTTTTCATTCAATTTTAAAAATTTCCTGTAAAATACAAGAACATAGTACAGGCACTCATAATCTCAAGTTTCATCAAAATCCGTTGGAAAATGTGACCGCTAGAGGGCCACAAAAACATGAAAAAAACGCATATTTAAACGGCCGCCATTTTGAAATTTGCACATGCATGATCACCAAAATATCAAAGACTGTAGGTGTAATTAATGTCTATCTTGAAACCAAGTTTCATATATGTCGAATAAAAATTGCGACTTTTAAAAGCCTTTGAAATTTTGACCTTCAACTGGCCGCCATTTTGTTTTTTGCAACCTGAACTCCAGTTTTTTTACGTAATTCTTTAGATACTTATAATTTCTATCAAACTTTCGAATTTCATGAAAATCTGTTGAAAGCTTTGACCACTATTACAACAACAAAATTTTGCACGTTTTTCGACCTTTGAGCGGCCGCCATTTTGTTTCTGCCGTACGGACTTTGGATTTTTTATTGTGAGATTCATCACATACTTCAATGAACCTTTGTACCAAATTTCATTCAAATCGGAGCTACACTTTGGTCAGAACAGAAATCGCGATTTTTCGTCTAAAATGGCCGCCATTTTGTTTTTGCCCGGCCGATATAGCTGGTTCACGAACTTAACCGAGATAATTACCCAATACACCTTTCCTCAAAATTTGGTGAAAATCGAAGCAGAATTGCAACCTCTAGCGTGGTCACAAATTTCGTTATATCCCATATATATATATATATATATATATATATATATATATATATATATATATATATATATGATGCTCTCCGCAATAGGTAAATTTCTCTCGAGAAATTTACCTAAAAAAAATCAATACTCAGCATCGTATAAGATACTATCAGAACAACTGCAAAATGAAGATGAGAGTCGACCTGACCGATTGCTTGCCACACGAAACGTGACTATACATATCCTTGCATAAAAATATTCATTGAAATATTGTTGGTACAAGAACAAAGGTGCTACCATAAGACGTCCTACATTCAATCACATTACACAAGTATTGATTCGGATTCTTGAAAGTCTCATCGACAACCGGGAGCGTTTCTGCAAGACAACCAAGAACGAGTGCAGATTATCATCGACATCAATAACGACATTGACTGAGGGTGAATAAATTTCCAACTGCCTTTGTATTCGATTATATTAAATATTCTCGCGCGAGAAATGTTTTCGCCAGTTTTACACCAATATTCGAGATATAGATAAAATACGAACAACATTGCAAATTTAGTTGGAGGATAAAATGATTCATTCATTTCATTTTCAATATTTCAGGCATTTGATGAATGTTGGGGGTTTTTCAATTTTCAAGGATATCAAATATATTGCCGAGAAATTTATTTATAAAATTTTGCAAATAGTATATGTTGTGATAAAGTGCGTGGAAAATCGTATCTGCAATTTTTACCGAAATAAAAAAAAAAAAATTCATCTGGATTATATTTTCCTTTCACAAGATAACTGCATCGGAAAAAATATTCTACAATAAGAAGCATTGAACACACATATAAAAATACCCTTGCCAATAATCAACTCAATTCCTAATGCTTTACTGCGTCTTTCAAAAAACATTCTTCAATAATTGCGTCAAAATACAGGTCAATTTGTCAACAAAATTATAACATAATATAAATTTTATTGATTTCCTGGAAAACCCTGTCAATGCAATGACTTCACAATTTCAGGATGAAAATGTACTTTGTCATGGCTCTGCATGGAGAAGGATGTCCTCGTTTATTCTTTGTCAAATATAACTACATAAATCAAAATCAACTGTAGAAGTAAGCGAAATTGAAAATTGAATTTTCTCTCATTCAAATAGCAACATAGTACAGACTATTTGAAAAATTATATTGCAGTGGAACGTAGAGAGAAATATGAAGTTAAAGATGGAAATTGCAACAATCAAGCTATTTTAATATACTTTTGCTTTGAAGCAATTTCAAAAGCAGTAGAATTTTAAGGAAATGAACTTGAAGATGCAAGGGCATTGATTCAATCAAAATAAGTTGCTGGTCTCAACATTTGAAATTGAACATATTTCCTTTAAAGTTTGATATCAAATAATTTCATTTTTCTTTTTTGTTTAATGAAAGCGTGCATTCAATAGTATCCTCTTTAAGAGCAACACTTAAAGTTTGACACCATCAAACTGACAGCGAGATTGTGGAGTATGCTAATTAATCGGATGGTTCGCGTGTCACCACGACTCAGTAAGGACAGATGTACGAGGTATCTAAAAACAATAATCCCTATCGAATTTTCTCTCTGCTGCAGTTACCAACGGAATACCTAAATTTTGCAAAGTATTCTTTGCTCTCAGCACATTTATTACTGCCAAAAACAACAGAGAGATCTTCTACTCCTTAGACCTTTGCTTCTCGCAAAAAGTGCCTCCACAGTCAAATCCGTCCAACGTTTCCGCAGTTTCTCCACTGATCTCCGCTCTCCCGTACTCCGAACGATCACCTTTTTGGGTACCCGTTGTTTGTCCATGTGATTCACGTGGCTAGCCTTTTACACCTTCAGCAGTCTTACAATCGTTAAGACTCCCGCCTCGTCGAAAATGTTGATGTCATCCGCATAAGCTACCACTTGACTTGACGTGCATAGTAACGTACCTCTTATATGCACACTAGCTTAACTATGCAGCAAGTACGACCCATCCAACGTCTGACAAAGAGTACTTTAAATTAAAATTACAAATGCTGCTCAAGAAAATTCCTCCAGGAATAATGAACATTCCCGCTAGCAACAACAGAGCTGGTGCTCAATTTCTCACTACATACCTGTAGTAATTGGACAGACACCTAAGCAAATTACTCGCAAACCAAGATAATGCTGATCCAAATTTCAATTGTAGATTTAAAACCATTATTTAAATTTGCAATTGAAATCTGGACACGGCAACCCCCTTTCCAACGGAACTAATCTACGATTACACCTTTTCAATGAAATGGCAAGTGGTTGGAAGGCTCGCCGACTGATTGTGAATGGTCCCACAACGCGACGACCAGGAACAACGAGGGAGTCTGAATCGAACGACCGGTTGAGGTAGTTGTGCGTGACGCTTGTTTGAAGCCCTTGTATGCGTGTTTTAGCGCTAATCGAACATATTACGACGCATAACGTGGACTAAGTGTTCGCCGTGTAAATTATATGCGCTTTCGAGCTTTGCCAGCCCTATCACCATCGAACCGTTCGCCAAAAAAACCGCAAAATCGGTCGCGGTCATGAGCGCTGTTCCGGTTCCGAGTAGCGAATTTCGCGAGAAACAAACTCAAAAATCAGCTGTCGACTTCGCGGGCCCCGTTTGGTTGCCGCTGCGGATCCAATGAGTTAAGAAGGTTCAAGTGGCTGCTTACAAGTGTTGGTCGCAATTTCCGTTCGATTTGCATTCATCTTGTTTGTGGGCTGCGTGCAAGCGTTGCCTGGTGAGGATTTACAAATTTTCCAATTGGAATAATTCAATTGCTCGTTGCTGGTATGTTTCGTGGTGTAGGGATGAGTCTGCAATTCGATGATGCGCCGTTTTGACGTCTATTTCTGGTGATGGACGACGTTTGTGCACTCTAGCATTTGATAGCACCGCACCGAGCTACAGGCAGTTTCAAGGCGGCATGAAAACAGTGAATTATTCGAGCGGTGTTGATTTTCATTTCGCAGTGTTGCGAATTGCAAGCCACATCAACTGCTGGTAATCTGGCACGGACGTCTAATGTATCATCAATAGCGGATTGTATGATCATTCAAGATAATCATATTACTTTGCTTTATCCGTACGATGTAATGGTTCACGGAACGAAGAGAGAGAATTGGAGCCTTGGGATGCATCGGGTAGCAATTCAAACGGTTGGGATGCAAATGAAAAGTTCAGTGAGAATGAAAAACTGTATGAAGTACAGCGGAGATCTGATTAATCTTTGTTAGCTTTGTGAATCAGGTGATAAGAATCAAAGCAAAGAGCGAAACTTGAACAAAGACAAGTGAAACTTTGTCAGCAAAGTCCACTTCAACTTTTGAATGGCTCTAGTATTTCCAGTTCGGGTCCTATTAATCGGGCAGATAGTGTAATTTGCGTGAATATGTCGAATGGAACAACTCTAGCGCCTTCTATTCAAAGCGCATCAAAGTTTGTTGCATTATCGCAATGAGTTCTCTGACAGTGGCCACGCCTTCCAATGAAACTTTTGAGAGAACCTAAAAAGGCTTCACTGGACAAATTAGAGACCAACTCCAAATGCACAGCTTTTGTCGTGAAGCAACAAAAAACTGCTATGTACGTCTTTTGTGGCCTCTTTCCTCTGATTTGGAAGTGATAGTATACAGGGCCGCAAAAATCAACCCTGGTATTAATAAATGGCCGTCCAAGTTGTACCCTTGGTGCTGGTAGGTTACCCATTATTTGGGTGAGTAACTTGGGATTGGCTCGAGTGCATTTTACACATTTATGTACAATTGGCCTAGCTAATGTTTTGCATTTGATGGGCCAAAATTTTTGTTTCGTAATGGCTTCAAGACCTTGCGGCCCTACGTGTGAGTGCTCCGATGAAGGTTCTTCATTATTAGTCTTGTTATATTGTCCAAGTATGGCAGCAAAATAGGATGTTTTGCCTCAAAAGGTAAGCTCTCTGCATCTAACCTTCCTCCAACTTTTAAAATGCCATGTTCGTCTAAGAATGGGGAGAGGTTGCTCAGTGGACTCGGGGTATGTACTTGATGATGCCGTTGCAAATAGCTGATTTCTGTCTTGAAGTCCTCTGATTAGATTGCCTTGACGATGATGCGTAGAGCTTGCTACCTCTCCGACTGAGCTAGTGCGAGAGTTGGATTTGATTGCTCCGCTTTTTACACCGGTTAACGAAACGTACTATATATCCAATTATCCGTGACAATCTTTCAAACGAGTTCTTATGCTCAGTTTCAAACACAAAGTTGGTTAAAGCCGTTGCTGCTAGGGATGTTATTTTTCGTTCCACGTGTTTGACTGAGTCTACGCATGCGTTAAAGACCACTGGTTACTCCTTTTCTTTGCTGCATTAAAAAAATGGGACCGAAGAACCATAATTTACGGGTTTTGAAGGTATTCGTTGCTATGGGCCGCGTTAAAACATAAGCTGGATTCATTCTTGTTACTACATGCCGCCACGGCTCTGGACTTGAAAGTTCATGAATCACGCCGATTCGGTTGGCAACAAATGTGTGAAAATCAGGATAAAACTGTTTGAGAATCAGTCTAATAATAAGTTGGAACATCGGTCATATTGAGAATAAGCTTGATGCAATCCGCCAGTTCTGCCGCCAGCTTAGCTGCAAAAGGCTCTAACCTGGGGAGTGTGATTGTTTTGATGGATGCCACACGTAATTTAGCCCATAATAGTCGAACAACGATAGTGTTATCCTGTTTGCCGGAGCGTATATATGTGGCAGCACCAAAAGCTTTAGTTGAGGCATCGGCAAATATATGAAGCTCTTTTGATTCTATAGCCTTTAGTTCATCACGAGAGGTTGACCATCGTGTATGCGTTTCCATTGGCAAAGCAGCATCTTAGTTCAGCTTGAGTTTCCAAATCGCTTGGAGTTGTATTTTTGCAGTCGTTACTATTGGAGCTACGAATCCTAATATATCGGAAGTGACGATGCGTTTCGTATATTTATTTAAGCTAGTCGTTGCCAACTTTATTCCGAATACGTCAGATGCTGGTAACCATGTCATACCTAGCGTTTTGATGTGGTCATCCCTGCATTCATATCTGCCATCTGCGTTGCGGTTTGTCCAGCGGGCGAAATGAGCTTCACATTTCTTCTCACTTGGAGATAAGTGTTGCGCCTTTTGAGGAAAATTGTCCATGTTCCAAAACCGTTGGATTTGTTGTGAGATTGCCTCATCCTCAATGCTAACTCCGCAAGTAACGTTATCGCTGCTCATTTCGCCTATGTCTCCACCAACAATCCAACCAAGAACAGTATTTTACAGAATGGGAAGGTTCTCTCCCAGTTTTATTTGGCCAATTGATGAGTTGATAGTAGAGTTCTACCCCCAGTAGCAGATCTACCCTATCTGGTCTATAGAACTGGGAATCAGGCAGTTTATGTTGTCGGGAATCTTCCAATCACTTACGTTGATCTTCTTCGATGTTTGTTGGGCTATTATGCGGGGAAGTACATGTGCCTTCACACTTATAGTAAATGCCGTGATCTGCGATTTTAACAAAAAGTTGACTCTTGCTGTTGCATGCTGACGTCCATTTTCAACGCCAAGTATTTTGAGATTGCTGGGATCTTTTGTCAGTTGAAGCCTTCTGCAAACCCGTTCTGATAGTATATTCACTTGGGATCCTGAGTCCAATATGGCTCTGCACGTTATATTGTTGCCATTATTCCCTTCGATGGTAACTAACACTGTACACTGTGTTGTACTTTTTGGAACAATGCCTGCAGGTTCCCCTGGTGCATTTCCTCGACAGATGGTCTGCTTGTAGGTAGTTTACACATCTTGAATGCTTTTGAATAAGTTTCAGTCGATTTTCGGGGGGTGTATGTCAGAAAAGTTTTGCACGCAAAAAGTGGGTGTAAGGCGTTACAAGCAATACAATTGTTGGCGTTCACCACCGTTAAAGCCTATGCGGATGTTGACGATTTTTCGTCCACTGCCTTAATCTTGGAGCCAAGTGCTTCCAGGGATTGAAATCTATTTTCTAAGA
Organism: Odontomyia ornata; assembly: GCA_963969285.1. Classification (NCBI taxonomy): domain Eukaryota; kingdom Metazoa; phylum Arthropoda; class Insecta; order Diptera; family Stratiomyidae; genus Odontomyia; species Odontomyia ornata. The sequence goes on along the minus strand of OZ017738.1, from coordinate 51,418,591 downwards.
AACTCAAGATCCCTTTGATGATTTGAAGTTGTCTTGGATGAGCCAATGACTACTCATACAGCACGTTTGTAGTTTTGTGAAACTTGTCCATAAGTATAAACAATAACAAAGGATCCCATCCTGTGGTTGCGATTCCAACGTTCTCCAACCCTTTTAAACATTTGCGTTTCGTATCGTGGAATGATTTAATGTTCGCAGCTGACACAATCGTGTGAGATGCTTGCGCAAGTCGATTCGATAATAGAGCATTTGCAATTAATCTCGGATTTTCGTAGCGTTCCTTCGGAATTTGCCATGCTGCAGAGTAGTTTTCATTTGACAGTGGCAATTTCCGGCTTCTCTTGATAGGTTGGATCGAAGATACCACAACTTTTCGCATGGTGAAAAGTCCTGCTTGTGAACCACCTCCGAAAACAGGTCGTCAAATAGTTCCCGTCGAACTTCGGAATTTCTCTTTTGGGTAGCTTAATTTTCATGCTATCATCGGATCGCAATATTTAACGGTCACTAGTATCTGCTGTGGCCCACTTGTCTGAAGATGGTCTGTTAATGAAACATTGGCATTAAAAACTTGGTCCTGTCGGTTCAAGAATCCATTAAAGTCGTAGCCAAATGTTTCGGGACTATCAACAGCTTCACGTATCATATGATGCATAGCTTCGTCTTGTTGCCAGTATTCGGAAATAGCTTCTTTCTGAAGATGATGGATGGCCGTTGGTTGTCCAAATGTCGTATCCGCCAGTTTGCGTATAATGTGATCCAACTGGCCGCTGATGGTGCTGGACTTCCTCAGCAACTGGCATATGGGATTATCTATGGCTGAATCCTTCTCTTCAATATTGGATGCCTTAATTGCTTCCATATTCGTCGACAAAGTTTTGATTTGTGCTTCAAATAACTCCTTGTATTTTGAATGGAGTGATGCGATGGAAGTGTAGTAGTCACTGATAAAATAGCCGTCCTGTTGTTGAACGTCAGCATGATTCGTGATATCAGTATCGGTAGGCTCGAACTGATCCCATGCCACTTCCAGCCACCGCAAACGTTCTTGGTAATATTTGAGGGTCTTTCGCTGTGAAAGATCCTTTCCCACGTTGGAGATAATCAATTAAATCTCCTTTCCAGTGACTTTTTGATTGGCGATGAGTTTTTCCATGTTGAAAATTCGATGCTCTCGAATTGAGTCCTCTCACGGTCGCCAATGTTTACGGAGTGACTCTTTTGTCAATCCGGGATAGTTGAAATTTCTCTGATTTTGGTATCAACGACGCCTGAACCGTGATACTGCGATGATAAAAGTTTTAATCCAATTCACTTGCATAACTATGGCACTTGCAACCATGTTATCCCTTTGAGTAAATATTAACAACAACGGCACTTGCAATCGTGATGTTTGCAATTATGATCGTAACTCGTTGAAAGAAAGACTTCTGTTATCAGACTAACAAATTTATTACAATGTTAATTGTTTATATACATTTAACTTACTTACTTGCATCACAAACCAAATCAAGTTCCCACGTAATCAGGAAAATACATACACATTCGCCTTGACTACCTGGCAGTCTTGGAGTCACATAGACAAAATGTAATGCGAGAAGAGATGTGCACGAGTGCAAGCAATAGTAAATATGAACTTGACTTAGAATTAGTGTATTGTGCTGACGACGCATCTGGTTGCTTCTGGGAAAATTTTCGTTTAAAGAAATCTAATATTCTTAATTTCCCGTGTGAATTTAAATATGCAATTAAAAGAGAGTCTTTGGACGATGAATGATGATGACGACGCTGATGGCGAAGATGATGATGAACAACCCTATTGAAATCGGTTTTGTCTGTCCATTTTTGTATGACGATAAATAATTTTTTTTCATCAAATGTGGTGTTATGAGGTGTCGAATGGAAGTCCTCGATGAGAACTTTCAAGTTCGAGCTGCTCTTATGACCAAACTGCGAAGCGGATGGTCATTCGGCTTCAATTCTTGAGTCTTTAGATCTCGTAAGTAAATAAGCTGAGGTCATTGTGCAAAATTCTTCTAAGGCTCGTGCGACTAATGTTGAGTTGCTGCGATCGATGACGAGTAATGTGTCGCACACTCTCGGCTACAGCCACCACCATCTCCGGGGTGAGCAGCGTACGAGTATGAGCACGGGGACCGTAAGTGATGTCCACTAGCATGTCTGTTTCACGAATTTTCTTCGCAGATTTGCATACAGTAGGCGCAGTGTTTCCGCCAAAACTTCTTTTCAAAAAATGCACTGTTTGAGCAACATAGCACTCACTTTGGAAATAAGATTTCAATACTTCCCAACGTGGTTCAAGGGTGAATCGATTCATTTCATACACTAACATAATTTTGAGCGGAAAACAGCTGTCAGTATCAAAATAGCATGTGATTTAAAAAGAAACTACTATATGGCCCACACGGTATTTGATGTGACTTGAAGATAATAGATTTCTTATGAAACCCTTTAAGTTTTAAAGTAAGCGAACCTCGTTACTTCAGTAGCAATTAAAGAGATTAATGCGAAAGGGCTGACATTGGAAGTATTTGTATTTGTACAACAGAAAATTTCTCTAACCTCTAAGCATGGTGGTTTAAAGCATGATGGTCTGATGGGACTTTATGTAGTGCACACGTCAAAACCACCTCCTTCTAGCATTTTTTTTAAATAATTTTTTCAGAAAAATTATTAATACAATTTGGTTAGTTAGCTATATACATAAAAAATCATAAATAATTTGAAGCTGTCGGAGCTATTCAAAAATTTAGATCTATGTACTCATATGATGCAGTAAAAAGCTCAGTGTAGAGCATATAATTGTATGGATTTACATTGAATTAATGTAAATAAGGTCAAGTAATCAATTAAAAAGTTTAGCACAGTCAATTATATTATCATGAAAAATTTCAGTCTTATTCACATTTTTTAATGGTTCATTTTCCCTGAATTTTATTTATTGGAAACTTTTGAGAGATATAAAAGGTTTTCAAAAATTCTAGGTGAGAATACATTCAAAGTTTGAATTAATAAGTTTTTCATGAGCTCTTTCTTACTAAACTAATCCAATCATCGATTCATATACATGTTTGGATCATTACCATATTGATGCCATGATTTGAGTGTGGGTGCTTGCCAGGCAAGCCATATGTTGACACTTTGGCACTTTTACCATAAATTGATGAGCCAGGTATTTAAGATTTCACAAAACTTTTTAATTTTTCATTAAAACTCGTGGGAAGTAAACGTCACAAATTTTAATAAAAAATGGAACGTTTACTACTTTAGCTCCTAGAACAGATTTAATAATATGTCACTTAATGTATTTAAACGAATATTGAATAAATTATTTACAAGACAGATTTATTGTAGAATTTTGTGAATGCAAAGAGTCCTCATGAGTTTCAATAAAAGCCTACCAATTTGAATTGGCAATGATCCATTCTGGTATATTCCTCCTATGAAAATTTCAATTGGAAAGTTTGATTTTGATGTTGGATTTCAATCAATATTAACGAAGGATTGTAAAAATATTTTAATAATCATATACTCATATGCCACGAAAGACCAGTCAACATAAAAAGTATGAATCGCTTAATTTGATTGGCAAAATCAATTAGCAGAAAAATATCAAATGTTTGTTAGCATTAAAAGTTAGATATAATTACCTCATATTCTTTCAAGCACATTGAGTCAGTCTATGTAGCACCTGAAAAAAATAAATTCATTAAATAGACAGCTTCCAAAACATATATGGGGTGGGCCAAATACAAGTTTCTTTTTAAAAATGCAATAAAATGAGCAAAAGTCAAATTTTTTCTTATATTTTGGCAAGAACAAACCTTTCCGTTAGGTGTGAAACACAATTTCATTCACATGGCTGACACGGCTGGCGTGGCAGTAGGCCATCATCTAGGCCAATTTTTAAAGACATTACGGTTTCGGGCCCTATCTGAGCAATGGTTTGTTAAATATTCGATTTCAGTGCTCGAATCGTTTGTGGATTTTCTACATAAGATCAATCTTGCATAGCACCCCATAAAAAGAAGTCCAACGGTGTCAAATCGCAGCTTCGAGGTGGCCAATTCATATTGCCAAGGCGGCTAATTATACGATTTCCGAATTTTGTGCGCAAAAGATCGATTGTTTGATGAGCTGTGTGGCATGGCGCGCGATCCTGTTGTAACCAAAGGTAGGTCAAGTCCAAATCCTCAATCTCCGGCCACAAAAGTCGGTTATCATACCTCTGTAGTGCTCCCCGTAGACCGAGACGGCATTTCCAGCGTCATTTTCAAAGAAAAACGGGTCAATAATGCCATCACTCTGGGCACATTTCGACCGGAACGTTGGCAATTCGCGTTGGATGTTGTCTTTGAGCTCATCTAAAGTTTGTTGGCTTGTTGGCATAGACCAGTCACTTGATATAACCCCATAGAAAGAAATCCAATGGCGTTAGATCGCATGACCGACTATTCCTCGAGATAACACGTTCACCAAATTTGCCTTTCAATAAATAGATTGTGGGACGTTTTGTGTAGCTAATGGGACCATTTTGTTGAAACCACATATCGTGGCTGTCAAGCTCCTCCAATTTTGGTAACAAATAATCTTACAAAATGGCACGATAGTGCTCTCCATTGACGGTAACATGATGATTGTTTTCATCCACGAAAAAATACTGCCCAATCACACCTCCGACATGAAAACCGCACCAAAAAGAAATTTTTTGCGGATGCAACGGTGTCTCAAGAAGCACATATGGGTTTGTTGCAAATCACTGATGCATATTTTGCTTATTAACAAGGTCATTAAGCCACAAATGGGCTTCATCGCTGAAGATGATGTGCGCAACTTTATTGCGACCACCAACTCAGAATTTTCTAGTAATTTTTGATAATTTCCAAACGTTGCAGGTTCGTAAAATTTAACACGATGAAAATGATGACTAACGTTTTGACAGTGACAGCTCATTAAAAGAGTTCGTATAAGGATGCAAAATTGTTATCTTTCTAATGGAAAACCATATATAACTGAAGGTTCACTGCACAAATGGTTTGAAAAAAAGGAAAATATCTGAATGTAACCCATTAGAGGGGAAAATTCATACGGGTAATGGGGCACTGGTTGGATCAAAAATCTCTGTTTATTCGTCATACATAAATATTGTTTCTAAACATAAAATTTCAGTAAAAAATAAAAATGATTCTTTCATATAACAAGCAAAAAATAAAAATATAAGGTTACTTATTTAAATCTGCTCGTGACTTTTCCAAGAATAAAAAAAGGGCGCCAACATTCCTGGACTTAAATAGCCTCGGATAACGGCCACTTCTCATTCATCGGGAAAATTTGGTTTATGGGATCTCCACGCTCCAGGAGTGGTTTTCCCCATTCATGGGAGTAGTTCTCCTTGCTTCGGTTCTACTCACAGTAAGTTCCACTCGTTCGCGACCCTGGTGGAAATAAAGAAAATTACGCGCTGAATATGCTGAATGCATTTGGCTGACAGTTAGATCTGTCAGTAATGTTTATTTACGAGTACACTTCGACGTGAGTTAAGGATTTTGTTGACAATCCTCGCGTTCGAGTCCTTCCGAGCCAAGGCGTTAAAGTTTAAGTGTATCTCATCCCTGGTGGGAGCTGTAACGTTTGTGCCTACCTGAAATACGAGTATATCGTGCATAGTGTTTACCCAACAGTTTTCGTAAATTCGGTTATCGATTCTCTCCCAAATAGTTAAAAATATCGCGATATTGCTCATTTACGCCTCCTGTGGCGAATAATTTGTGAATTTATGCAGGAAGAATAATAGATGTGTAGCGGCACGATGTCGTTAGCCAGCCAGGAAAGGAGGTAAGGTGTTTGATAGTTGCAACCATAATTTACTTGGTTCGACTATGAGCGATGTTTGTGCCCTCTTTGGAGGACTAGATGAGTGTTTATAGGTTGTCATAAAAACATTTTGTAACTGTTAGAATGTTTTGCCTATTATTAAAATCAATTTTGATTTCAAAGAGTCGGCAGGACTTTTAAATGTGGTGTGATCGCTGCTTGTATTCCATATATGCAAATTGCGGGGTCATTTGGTACGAATTTTAATTTGAAATATGACAGTATTGAGTTACTTCTTTGAACATCGAAACAACATATTAGAGGTCCTTCAATTCTATCAATTAATTCACCGTAGTATATTTTATAGCATTCATCGATATTCCCTGTAAATAATTCTAATAATTAGAAATCAGTTCCTATTGTAACTAAATGATCACAACACGAAGGCGGTAGTTCTACATGAACATCGCACAGATGTATAATTTCGCATTCAAAAAGGCCTGCCCGTTCTTCATCAACAATTTCATCTAGGCTTGGAGTTTCGTATGATTCTGTAGTCGTTATCTCCTTAACTAAAACGTATTTATGCATGTCTTCTCCTTTGGATAATGTGCAATTTGTATAAGTTATTCTAATATCCGACGTCATTGCTTCGAGGGGTTATGTTTTCTGTGGTTCCGCATACGTTGAATGGGTATAGATATTTTCAAGTCACTTGGGGCCGGTTGATGGGTTGACTGACAGGTTATTGTGTCCTTTTGATGTTATTGTCCGTTGCTTTGGTAACAGCACTTGTCTGAGTATGTTTCCTTAATAGTTAGTTAATTGCGTAGTAGACCCACTGTGGTAACGCTTCCTTCCAAGTTTGATGACCAAAATATGTGATGGTCACTTAGTTGGTAACCTTCGTAGATATTTGTCCCACTGAGCCTTTCCGGCTGCCTCCAGATAATTTAAATGCATACCGAGCTTACTTTTGGTGCTTGCTACTGCTGGCGTTGTCCATAATGTTGCGTGTGAATCAGAAGCGACCTAGCTACTTAATTTTAGATGTATGGCGTCGAAAGGCAAACAAAATATTACGTGGCTCATTTTAGTAATATTAAAATTAGTCGTTTTCCAAATGAAAGTAAAAATTTCTTGCCTTTGGCGACAACCTTACGTCATCACAAAATTTAATCAAGTGCGACCCGGTATTGCATAGGCTTAAATTCTACAAAATCGAATATGGTATTGTTTAGAGTGAGTAAGACTAAGAAACTTCAATGCTTAACCGTAACAAGGGCTAAAGCATGTTTTTTTTTTGACGAACTGAAAACAAGAGATAATAACTAACTTGTTCGTAGTAGCAATATTGAGTTGCAAACGATGGCGGGCTATAATTTCATAGACAAAATACACAGATGGTACCGGCCACCAAGAAGGTGAGAGAATACTTTTCAAATAATTCTTCTTATGCAAACTGCAAAAATTATTTTTTTGTCACTACGAATTATTTTCAGGTTCAATTTCATGTAAATTATTGAAATGAAAAAACATTTATCGACTGCTTAACCTGTCTAGTATCATAAAGGTTTGTACTTAGTTGGTGTAAAAAGGATCGAGCGATCCATCAAACTTTTGCATATGAAAATGTGCAAGTGGTAAAACAATTATTGAAACTCACTTTTAGGCCTTGCAACCTTTAAACCAGTTTTTAATAGAATTATGAAAAGACGTATCAAATCGTTTACGATAAAAGTATCTGAAATGAATTTTACCCACAAAGTAAGCTTTGCATCTCTTTCACATTCAACCACAAAGCTTTGGATATTTTTAATTCACATACCATGTTAGTTTTGTTTTTAATCAAAGTAAGTGTAGTGTTATTGTTCATTGTCCGTTGAGGACTGCAGGGGTATTTTGCTGCCTTAGCGAGTGGAATTAGTGCTACACTGGAAATGGTCTTGTATGGAGACGCATAAGTGCGTTGGCAAGCTAGTTTTGCGGTGTCAGGGGGTGGATTCTTTTCCCACAGCGTCCACTACAACATATTGTCGCACTTACGAATTGTCAGGTGACCGAAATCAACAAGCAAAACCGATAGGCCGGTGAAAAGGCACCAAGGGCCAAGGCAACCTATTGAAAGGAATAACAGGAAAAAACGCGACGTCGATTAACCGGTTCGCAAGATGATTTCGTCCTTGGTGAGGATGGTTACGGCCCACGAATATCCACGCACCTCTCCAAATGTATCGAAATCAAAAACTGATGTTTGGCTCATATCGAGTGTGGAAGGCCAAGCATCCTTGCGAGAGCACCTGTAACAACGGAAAAAGGGGAGAGCTCACTCGATGGCTAGCTTGTAAGCGGAGAGGCCAGCCAACGTGGCGGGTCGCACACCTACTAGGGGCTCCAAAGAGAAGGATTGAATTTCAGGATTCAATTATTCACTCATTGCCGTTTTTCCCTTCATCATAAAAAAATTTTGCTTTACCAACCAACCTTCAAAATAAAATTATTACAAATTTCGCTTTACGAATTATTCCAAATTGGAAGGCCTTTGTACAATATATTTAAACAGATAAAGTTAAAAAAAATAATTTTATGGTTTTAAAAAATTTATAAAGAAATAATATTAATGTATGATAAGCAAAAAGAAGCAAGCGCTCATTTTTGGGGGTTAAGAGTGCCTGTGTAATGATTTATAACACACGTCTCGAAAGTTTGAGATTTTCCGAAGGAAATCTAAACCGCCCTCTCATTGGTTGTGGGATTGAAGTCTTGGAACGTGAGAATGGACTGTACCCATCAGATTGACAAGTCCGGACACTCTTAGTCTACTCCAAGGTGGCTGCTGGCTAGTTAGCTAGTAGTACAAAAACTCAGCCAACGCGTCGAACAACTTCCATCGACTCTACTCTAAATTACATCTCATCATCCTGGAGAAAGGGAACAAAAACAAGCGCTAAAAAAATACGCGCTCCCGAATATCACCGACGCCGTGCCCGAAATATACTTTTCGAATGCAAAACCGGGAAAACTCACTCGAATAAAAACACGCAACGCAAGCTATGGTGCCGCGTACCGACCGCAACGCGAAACCCACCATGCTCGGATTACTGGAACCTTACCCTCTCGGTGACATACTCACCTTTCGCCGGCATTATTCTGCCGGAAAGGACTGGTTGCGCTAAAAATTGAAGACGGGGTTAGCCTAGTAATTCATTTTATTCATTTCCTTCTTCAAAGTAATTAAATCAAGGAAGGTATATTAACTTTGTAGTAGAACTGACATTTCAAGTCTATCTAGTTTTTTTGATCATGCAGAATTTAATATAAAATCTGTACAAACGATTCTAGTTTTCTTCTAAAAACTAACGGTCATTATGAAAGAGTTCTACACGTTTGTAGCCTACAAAAATCAGACCCAAATAATGATATGAATTTTGAAGAACGTTACCACATTCCTAGCCGATATCGTTTCTAATCTATTTACTTATGATTTGGCTTATTACCATGGGATGTTATTCTTACAGAAAAGCTTCGAATTAACAGTAGATCTTAATCTGTAACATTTTGGGTCTATTTAGCGCTATTTCTTCATTCTTATCGTTCTTCAAAAGCCTTATATACCTTATTTATATAGAGTGCGCCCATGATTGACAAACTGAAATATTTTTATGAAATTTCAAATTAAAAATAGTTTCCTAGTAATACAAGTTTAGTTCTCCTTCTTTCCACTTTCTTTGCTTACACCAATGGAGCTTAGTTGGTATAATCTTATTTTCATTTATCAGTTAGAGTAAGGTGTAACAGTTCAGATTTATATGGGAGTCTCGTTTGGTATTCTTTTTTTTCTCCTCTAAAATTAAGTTTTGTTACTAAGAAGACCTTTTTTCTGTTCAATATAAATTTAAGCCTATAAAATCATTCCTTAATGTTGCTTTATCAAAAAGCACTTCGTAGTTTTTTTGTGGAACTTGAAGAGTTTTTAAATACCTGGGTATCGATTTCTATTTAAGAACAACGTAACGAAATTTTTCTTCAAGGGAAATTATAGATTAGTCGAAGTATTAAATCTAGTCGTTGTTTTTGAATATATAAGAAATTCAAAAAATAAAAAATTTACAATAACTTCTTCCTTCTAATTTGATGCCTTCATACATTTCTCACATTTTATCACTGGGAGGATATTCAAACTGAAATCAATGTGCGATTTGGTTGGGGGAAAAAAATTAGATTAGCTAGAACATTTACGCTTCAATATACATGATAGTGTAAGTGTTTGTGGATACGATATGCAGTAAATTAGGTATAAATATTTATAGAGGTACGACATGCAGCATATCAGGTTACAACAAAAATCCCACAAGATAAAACGTCGTTTGAAGAGTATAAGCCCGAGCGCCACACCAAAACTTCACAAACTGTTTGAATCTCTTCACTGAATACGCACTCTACTTCTGAGTCCTTACAGACAGGAAAATCCCATCCACCTATCCACACAACGGTATCAGACGTCAGATATTACATTAAAACTAAAGTCATGACGCCACTCGCGAAGTATTTCAATCGAAGGATTGTACGTTGAATATTTTCTGCTACAAAAATGCTTTTGTGCACTTTCCACCGCTTCACTACTTTTCAGGGAACGAACTTTCCACAGCCAGTGGAATTTTTCTTGTGCATGGAGGGGAAATCACAATTACACTTAGCTTTGAGACGAAAAACTGATTTCAAATCAAACTTCCTTTTACTGCGGCGCTCAGGGTCTGTATTTCTGACCTTTCAAGTGCAAACTTGCGCCGCGATCAGCGCAGCTACACAGTTCGGTTGCTTGAATTCAACTCCCCATTATCGCCAAGTGCGCTGCTACTCGTTGTTGACGAGATCAAAACTTTTTCATCCCTTTCTACGCCGAAACGGGATTTCGTGCAAGTGCAATTGGCAAGACGAGTTAGTTTTGACGTGATCATGCTTGCTGGATTTGTCGCCGTGGCGGTAACTCTTGATTGGGTTGCAATCAATACATTGCGACTACTTTGGCTCATTTGCATAGCATTGATTTTACTATTATAATTATCGTTGTTACAGCTCATTGCATTACTAATTGAACGAGGATTGTTATTGTTCTTACTATTCGTCGCACTGCTATAAATTGTCGATATAATAAATTGAGGTAACAGTAACTGCTTTAATTGCAGTTGCTGTTCTTGTTGGTGAAATAGATTTTGTTGTTTTTGCTGATGTTGCAACATTTGATGATATTCTTGCAGTATCGGCTGGTTTTGTGGCAGTGATAGTTGTTGGCGTGGTTATTCTGATTGTTGCTGCTGCTGTATCCTCGTATTTGTTGATGTTGGAAATAAATCATGCTGTTGGTGATGTTGTTGGTGTTGCTGCTGATGGCGTTAATTGCCAATTGAATTGAGTGTGTTAACTGATGCTATAAACGACGATAATTTATTTGAAAATAATGTTATTGTAGTAATTTGCTTAGCTGTAAGATGTATAAAATTAACTCCTCATACATTGGCAGTGATGAAACTGTTGTCGCCAATGATGAAATTGTTGGCATAGATGATGACGATGATGATGTGGCGAGTGAACAAATGCAACATACACGTATATATTTACGCTTCATCGCTGAAGTAGTTGCGAGCGAGCAAACACTGCCTATGTACTCGTGCTTCGCCAATGAATTAGGAAAGCAAGCACACACGCCCATTGTTATCGAAGCATTTCGTCCAATGATCAGGCAGAAAAGTAAATAGTTGAGCGGAAAAGTAAACAAAAAAGATTAACCCGCAATGCGCTTCACACGATTATCACGATTAAGAACGTGAGAAAGCTGAAAGCTTGAGCGAAAAGCACTCCTTCGCTCAATTTCCCCAGTTTTGAATATTCACCATCCGAGACGGAGTTCAGCTACTCAGCACTTTTTAAGAGAATCGAGGTTGAAAGCTCACGAAAGAACGGTACTTAAGGTTCTTGGGCAAGCTATGGCGAGCAGTCTTGTTCGAGTCCAAAAGAGAGCGTGCTATCACCTATTAATTTAAACATAGAATTACACGCGACTGAAGTTTTAGACAGAAGTGTTCAACGAAATGGTGACGGGTGAGGAGTTGGATAGTGCCGTGGTCTTCAATCGGCCTTTTGGCGTTTCACGCCGTGTAGCCACCCCGATCCATTAACTCGATCAGGTGTTTCCCTCTTCAGGCTGGCACTCCCCTGTGAAGTGCGACAAGTCAAGGCGAAAGTGAAAACCGCTTCATCCAACACTGATAGTTAGAGATTTAAAATAATTTAACACGCAAAAATGTAATCAACCAATCCGGTCTTTATTTATAAATGTTTTTTTTGAAAAAAGAACAGTGAAATAAAGTTAAACCCTTTAAAATAAACTCTCGTCGTTGGTGTTCTTGTTTAGATGGAAACAGTAGCTGGTAAGTGTCATACAGAGATATCTTTCCCTGGGAGCCGTGATACACATCAAAATGAGCACCCAGTTCTTGCCATTATACATAGGGTATACTGGTTATGTAACAATGATACGGCAAATAATAATGTCGTCGTCGTTGATAACGACGACATTAGTATTGATGGTGATGATTGTATTGTTAAAATTGTTGTTGTTGCTATATCTTCCATAGCATTGCAACTGATTAGTGTTTACATCATGTTCAACGCATGATCATATGAGATCTGTCGATCCTTAGACGAACTTACTGCATTGTCAAGTCGATGCTGAAGATGTACTATCTCACTTGGATTGGTGTTGGCAGTCATTAAAATAGTTCAGTTTACTAAATGCGACGGTAATTTGATGTTATCATGATGTTCATGCTCTATATCTATCTGTTTATGACTTGCTGAATTTAGGAACATTGGTTTCACATCGTCCATTGAGGACAAGCTGCTACTCGTTGATGCTGATGAGCCGATTTTCGATCTACTCAACGTTGATTGTTACCACAATTGTGCAGGAGGCCAGGGATGAAGATGATGTCGTGGAAAGGTTTGATGAGGATGCTCATGTTGTTGTTGGTATTGAAAAATTAAAACATGTGCGATGCCTACTCACAGATTGTGTATGATTTGCTTATATATTTGGAGTTTGTGTATTGATTAACGGTTGTTCCATCACTTCCGGAGTGAAAACCGTTCGCCTTCTATTCGTTGAAGGTTACGGGGTGATTAAATTATTAATAGTGGCATAATTTGTAATATTCCATTGCCCTTTTCGTGAAGGTTCCTTCGAGCAGTTTGCCTAGGCATACTTCAAGGTTACCAAGGCAGTTGGGTGAATTTGGTTCAACTATTCCCCATATATATACTTCTTCTGTGGGTCTACATCAAGAGTAATTGATATTAATTTACATAGGTATAATTTGTGATACATTTTTAAACTATAAACATGTACAAAATGTGCGAAAGTCTTAGACAATTTTGAATAATGATTTGTTGAAAATTGACATCTTGACTTTTCAACTTCAATATTCAAAATATCATTGATTATTCTGACGATATGCATTGGCTTCATGCATGGGTAAAGCAGTTTGCGAAATTATAATTTGGTTCTTGGTATTTCAATGCGTAACTTGTTCATGAAGAAAATCATTTCGATCATATTATTTCCAGAAACACCATGAAAACAGCAAAACCTTAATTATTACTGTACCAGCAAAATAATTTTTTTGAATAAAAATTAATCGATTATGAGCAAGAATAAAATTCATGAGAAATGCTGTTAAACTTTATAAATTAATGAATGTTTTGATAAGCAGGTCGAGACTGGGCGATGATGTTGTTCTGTGAAGAAAAACGGCTGCATTTGAACGTTCAAAGAAAAATTGTATTCATTTGGCTTCCAGCATGAAGCTATTAATTTATAAATGAAATATGCCACGAGTAAAAATTACCAACATGTAGAAACATGTTACTGAGAGACCAAGGGCATATGTTTCATGATTGAGTAATTTCTGATTAACCGTGCTAAACTTAGCGGAAAAAATTTGACTGGTGAGGAAATTATATATTCCTCGAACGTTGATCCAAATTAACTTACACAACATCAAAGTATTCATTTTATTTTATTCATATTTTCATACCATCCTCAGATATGTCTTATGTTATATGACACATATCCTTCATTTACACCTTCCCATTCTCTAGTTGCTATCGGAATTTGTTCATCATCTTTCAACAAACATTCTCATATCATTTTACGTTATCATCCATCTTCTTGGGGACTAGTCTTTGACAGAAACGTTATCCTTTCCATATCATCGGATAGAGCTTTCGGCATTCAATGCAATACTCGTATATTAAAAATCTATATTTGCGATAAAATTGTTTACAGAAAATTCTCACCTAGGTATCGTGAAAGGAAGCAACTGAGTCGTGAAAAAAGTCATAAATTCCTGTTAAAAGATACCAAAGTGAGTGGATCAAACCAGTCATCGAGAGGTTGGGGTTGTTGACATGATATATGCTTTCATCAGGTACCAGTACAAAGGCGTTGCTCCACTTCTTTCAATCCAGCTCTTATCAAGCTTCATTGCTAACGTATTTTGTACCCACATGTGGTAATGTAAGAATTTCTGCACGTTACAGGTATGTATATGGCACCAGCAATTCATCTAACCAATAGATTTAGATGACAAACGTCCTTTCTTGGTTGTGACAAGAATCGTAAAGGATCGACCGTAATGAGGAAGAAAAAATTTGAGTTAGATGCTATAAAATTGCAAGTACCTAATAATAGGGTATCTGGAATATTTGATTAAATCGTGGTTTATCCCTGACATTAATGGAGTTTACCTATATTATTTTGGATTGTAAGGAAAACTTCCAAAAAAGAGGTTGTGTGTAATATTTGATTGAACCCACAGATAAACCGTGAATAAAATTAAGTTGGGTAGACCGAAGTACGCTTCTGTAAGAAGAGTTTTGTACTCAACCCATGATATGGAAACGCCAATAGTGACGATACAAAATAAACGAAAAATCTTCCTTGTTATTGTGTGAATCTTAATTTTTATTGAATTGCAAACGCACGTTTCGTAAGGAACGCCCTTTCCTCTTCAGGGCTTTTTTTATAAGTGTTTCTTATAAACAATCTACAGTCATTTTATACACCTAAGTTTTTTCATACAGGTAATAATTTTTCAGTGCTAAATGCTCTATTAAGGGGTTTAACAATTATAGGTAATTACCCTAGAACATTACCTGCTTCGTCTCACCATACCATATAACATAAATTACCAGCGTTCCAGCACATGGTAAATCGCCACACTATAGTACCACTTAATGCGCATAGATGCGACAAGGAATTACGGTTTATAGAACATATGGCGAAGATCAATGGCAACAGCATGGCCATGATACAACAAATGATCAGCAAAAAATTGCAACGTAACGATACATACAGCCAGACCACATTATTTAAGCAGGCGAAGGCACTCGAAACCACTACAATAGCAGGGGTAACTTTTTCAGCAGCATTTTATAAAACCAAATGCGTCCTGAAAAATAAAGGCATCAAAATTGTGGGTACAAGTAGGATAACACAACTTAAAGCAATTTTCGAAAGCGGCAAGGATCCAAAGAACCTATGGGAGAAGAATGGGTTATATAAGATAACATGCACGGATTGCGGAAAAATATTTATCGGGCAAACAAAGCGGCTGGTAAGGATCGGGGTCCAGGAACGCATCAGCAAAGTTGTAAGCGCACGAAAAAAGAAATACAACACTTTCAGAGACGAAATCAACGGTGCCGAGGCACGCAACGGAAATAACGAAGGAAAACGTCGAAGTGTTGAAGGAAGAATCAAAACAGCGGAAGCTCGACGCATACGAAAGCTGGTATATTTACAATGAACCGCAACCATGTCAGAAGGGTTTTGTATTCAATTTACAAAATGCGGTCACCAGATCGAATAAAATCAAGAAACATTGGAGAAAATATGAAATTCAAAGATCATACTATTATTAATAAAGTTGAACGAATTTTGACTTCTGAGGTTTTTGGTATTGTTATACTCATAAATATCTCCCTTGATAATTATTTCAGATGTCCATTCGCGAGGGAGGAAACACATTGTACATGTATTTCCTCCCTGTGCCCCCACTGAAGCAAAAACTGACAGTTTAAGAACTGATTTGAAAAGCTCCCATGAAAACGTTCATTCCATACTTTTATCGGCTACGTTTGATGAATTTTTTTCAGGGCGCCACTCTCATGTACTGTTATCATCGATTAATGGCCAATTTTTCGAATCCTAGAATCGTTGCAAAGCCCTTTTGCTAGGAGCTCTCTCCCGCCTCCTTGACTTGTTTCACTTATGAGTATTAATTGTAAGTACTCATCTTCAGTCATTCATTAAATTGAATCAAGTGTTCAAAGCATGCACCTTAAACGTTGAAGTTGGGAATAAATAACTCAAAATTATTCAATCTTCGCATTTAAAACAGCCACTATTTTGTTTTACGATGACTGATACCACTAGCTGAACTGATTCTCAAAGATATTCATGATACCTATCATTCCTGAAATTTACATGCAAATCCTAGCAAAACTGTAGTGTCCGAGTCGGTAGAAAGCGCATGTTGTTCCATAGCCATATGTTGCCATAGTAATAAATGCAGCGCATATTGTTCCATAGTAATACAGGTAAATTCAAACCGCTATAACATCGCTAAATATGATTCAAACTTTATGAAACTTGTAGGATAGATCAATCTTATAGTCATCTGTGTACTGAATTTCATTGAATTTAAGGGTACCGTTAAGATTTTATTCAAGAAGACATAAAATCGATAAATCATACTATTACTAACAAAGTTGAGTGAATTGCGACTTCTCACGTATTTGTTATTGTTGTACTCATCAAGGCCTACATTCTTGATTTTTTTCAGATTTTTCGGATTACAGGTGTCCAATCGCGAGGGGGGACACAAATATTTCGTGTATTTCTCCCTGTGCGCCCTTCGAAGCAAACTTTACCAAACTAAGACCTGTTTTGAAAAGTTCTCATCGGCTACCTTTGCTGAAATTTCTTTTCGGGGGGTCACTCCCCTATATGGGGAGACCCCCCTTAGTTACCTTATAACATTTTTTTGTAGTTGAACTTTGAAGAAAGCACCACTTTACACCTATATACAAAATTTGATGTTTCTAGCTTAAGTAGTTTCCGAGAAAAACTGCTGTGACACACGGACGGGCGGACAGACAGATGGACAGACAGGACGCGATTTTAGTAGGGTTTTGTAAAATTATTTTACAAAACCCTAAAAAGAATGAATGTAGACGTAGGTAACCGCCAATCATCTTAATTTTCTTTAATTTCTCAATAAGCCATTCAAAAATTATAAAGTTCCTATTTGTGCTAATTAACTTTATTTCTCTTAACTCTCCTAAAGGATCATTTTGTTAACTTGCTAATTGCCTGTAATTCTTTATCCGCTTAATCCTCTTAAAGGATCACTTGTTTAAGTTTGGAAAATTTGTAGCTAGAGTAATTACCTATAATTGTTAAACCCCTTAATAGAGCATTTAGCGCTGAAAAATTATTACCTGTATGAAAAAACTTCTGAAAAAAGCCCTGAAGAAGAAAGGACGTTCCTTTCGAAACGCGCGTTTGCAATTTAACAAAGATTAGTATTCACCCAAGGACATATGAACAAATGGACGAGCAACGAGAATCTGTGTACTCGTCTATGTGAGAAGCAAATTTGCCACATAAATAAGTTATAAATAACTTACGCTCTCGAAACTATATGATTCCCTCTGCTTCTCCTTCCCCTTTTTTTCCAGACAGGTTTTTCTTTTCTCTCTTCAGAAGAATTGCTTCCCCCACTGCCACCCGCGCACACCCACAAAATTTCATTTCAGTTTGAGTATAAACAACAAACAACTCTCACGGAAAACTCGAACGTCAAAGCAAAAGAAAATCGAAAAGAGCGCGAACCACGCGGGAAAACTCATGTGTCAAAGCGGATAGAAATTTCGTAAATTTTTAATTAAAACATAAAGTTCCGATTACGTACGCGCGATCTTTAAAATTAAAAACTTTTTAAATGTAAACGTGTTTCGCCGTGAATAGAGTGCTAAATTAAAAGCATATCGCCTCAAACCTCAACTTCACACAACTTTAGCGCAGGTTGCCAATTGCTTCGGCTCTCACGACCGGTTGCAGATCCAGTACTCTCTATATCTATGCATTCACCCAATAAAAACGTACATTTTTCGTTTATTTAGTATCGTCAAAGCGAGGCGAAAAAAGCCGAGAAAGCACAAAAAAACATTGACCAATAGCGAATTAACCCAAGAAAAACTTCATTGACATGTATAGTACATCTCAAGCCTGTATACTCAACCGACGGCCCTTAGGCCACATGTGGGCCATCAGGCACAGGCAAAGTTTGTGCGGAATTAGAGCATACACAAGATAATTTATAAAATGGTTTGAAACGTAAGCAGCGGAGATAAGTAATGAAACGATAACACAAACAATGCATTTATAAGGTTTATATCATTTTTAGTTTGCGCAAAAAGCTAATCTTTTTAAAAGTTGAAATAATATAATCATCCCGATGAAAATTTTGAATGATCATTTATGAGACATTGTGTGTGAACCATAATGTAGGCATAACCAGGCTCCTGGAAATTTTTGGGGAAGTTTCTGCCGTTAGGGTCAATTGTTTTATGCCAACGCAAGTCAAATTGTTACTAAATAAAAAACAAAACAGCACGCCGCGATGGTTTTTGATTTTTAGTTAGAAATGCACAACAACTATCAAATTTTCTTTGAAAATCTGTAGCATCGAAGACTTTCATTCGCTGTAATACATGTAATACATTTATCATTGGCTTTGCCAGTTCTTATATAAACAAAGAAGTATCAATGTAAACAAAAAAGTGTTCATACCATAGATATAGAGAGTACTGGATCCGCAACCGGTCGCGAGAGCCGAAGCAATTAGCAACCTTCGCTAAAGTTGTGTGAAGTTGAGGTTTGAAGTGGTATGTTTTTGTTTTTAATTCATTCTGAAACACTTTCACGTTTATAAAGTTTTTAATTTTGAAGATCGCGTGTCCAAAATTGTGTTTATGAAAAACTTATGCATTTTCGATCGGCTTTGACACACGAGTTTTCTTGCCTCTACGAATTTCATCAGCTTTGACGTTCGAGTTTTTTGTGAGAGAACGTTTGTTGTTGTACGAATGATAACGAAGGCGCGATCATGGGCACGTGATATGAAATTTTGTTGGTGTGCGCGGGTGTCAGTGAGGGAAGTGATTTCTCTGAAGAGAGAAAAGAAAAACTGATCTAGAAACAAAGGGGAAGGATTTGCTTCCCACATAGACGAGTACACAGATTCTCGTTGCTTGTCCATTTATTTATATGTCTTTGGTTCATACCATAGATATAGAAAGTACTGGATCCGCAACCGGTCGTGAGAGCCGAAGCAATTGGCAACCTTCGCTAAAGTTGTGTGAAGTTGAGGTTTGAAGTGATATGCTTTTGTTTTAGCACTCTATTCACGGCGAAACACGTTCACGTTTAAAAAGTTTTTAATTTTAAAGATCGCGCGTACGTAATCGGAACTTTAATTCACTGTTTAAATTAAAAATTTACGTAATTTCCATCCGCTTTGACGCATGAGTTTTCCCGCGTGTTTCGCGCTCTTTTCGATTTTCTTTTGCTTTGACGTTCGAGTTTTCCGTGAGAGTCGTTTGTTGTTTGTACTCAAACTGTTTTCCGAATTATAACGATGCCCGATCCTGTGCACGTGAAATGAAATTTCGTTGGTGTGCGCGGGTGTCAGTGGGGAAAGCGATTCTTCTGAAGAGAGAAAAGAAAAACATGTCTGGAAAGAAAGGGGAAGGAGAAGCAGAGGGAATCATATATGTAGTTTCGAGAGCGTAAGTTATTTATAACTTATTTATGTGGCAAATTTGCTTCTCACATAGACGAGTACACAGATTCTCGTTGCTCGTCCATTTATTTATATGTCTTTGGTTCATACCATTGTGAATCAAGCATATGATATCAAGTACTGATAGTGCAAGCAGCTTTAACTTAGCAATTACTATACGAGTGATTAGTGCTGATAAAGTTTAATAACAACTTTATTTGATTTAAATTTACTTGATTTATCAATCAAAATTTACACTTGTGCATTTGCGAAGTTAAGACCAAGATTTTAAACAAAACAAGTTGGGTAGGTAGAACTACGTTCATGGCAAAAGGGTTTGGTACCGAATTTCTCAGAAATGCAATCACCAGCGACTACTAAAGACAAGAAACGTGTCAAAGAGATGTGTGCGTTTAAAAGAAAATCGATTGTTTTCTATTTTCAACAGTCACCATTTTGTTGCAAATCAACCAAAATCACTTAAATCTTGAATTTCCAAAAATATTTATGGTATTGATCTTATTTGAAAGAAGATCAAATCAAAACTGCCTTGACTGATTCGATGGAAGGTCCATAAAAACCAAAATCATGTGTTATTGTTGCTGTAATTGGAGAAATTTCAAATGGCAATGAGCTTCATCTCTGGAGGTTCTTTTTTGATAACAGAACCACTATTCTTCTTCTTCGTAGCCCTACAGCCCCTTTCGGGCCTTCGCTTAGAGATAGTTAGAGTATCTCATTATCATGATCTAATTTATCGCCACTCCACAAGGTGATATGATCATATCACGCTTTAGCCGTGTGTCTGTCCACCCAGCTGCGATACGTTCTGATTTTTTAAACCAACACGTATCATAACTGAACAGGCTTATAGTCCGTCCGAAGAACCACTCAAACTAAATCTCGTTGACGCCAACGAAACTTGAACCAGAGACCTTCAGCTTACGGGCCTAATGCTAGAACCACTATTATCGTAGTAATTTTTAATAATTTCCAAACGTAGCTGGTCCTTGAAATTTACGATGATAGAAATATTGACTTTAAATAACGTTTTGACATTGACAGTTCATTAAAAAAGTTTAAGGGTTATAATGTCTCTATTGCAATATTCTAGATTATCTAAACAGTCTATTGCAATACCCTGTAACCGAAAATTTACAGTTCCCTAACTGTCCACCGCTTTGTTGGGGCTACTCTGGTGGAGGTTCCACCGACCCAGACTCAGTCACCCGAAGACGGGCGTGGGCACTACTCATTCGTTTCTTTGAGCCTCTCAACGGGTCGTCCGAACGAGAAGACGACCGTCCGGAGCGAAATTACAATGAGGGAAGTTTTGGGGCTCGCCGCCACTAAGCTGCGAGAATCACTTACAAAGAAAATCTTTCATGCGGAACGAGCTAAGGTGTTCCGTCACAACACAAAATCCGTATTTTCTCACAACAGAGAAACCGAAGCTACCCAGGTCGCTACTAGGGTTCTTTGCACCCACAAACACTACCACTTGAATTAAATTCGCCAGGTCTTCCAGCCTGGTCAACGCCCCGGGAAAAAAATTCCGGAACCACACTTTTTACAGCTGGAAAAGAAGGTTTATTTATCGAATCGTAGCGAGAAAAAGAAAATGAACAATTATCTTATTCGACTCAAAATGCTACTTTATTTAAACGATAATTCGACTTATACGTGGGTCATTCAACAAGTGCTTAGCCTCACCGCCCAATGACGCTGCTATTACAAAAGAGTTTTACCATCGTGCAGTACATTCAATAAAACTAATGAAGGGAATTGACTGAAACTTTGACAGTAGGCTACTAAAAGAATGTACTGCACGATGGTAAAACTCTTTTGTAATAGCAGCGTCATTGGGCGGTAGGTGAAGCACTTGTTGAATGATCCGCGTATGTGAAAAAAATGAAAGCCACTTACATTTATTCCCTATTCCGGTTACGTGATTTTTGCCACAGTTGTCTCATCTCAGATTAATGTTTCGATATCCAAGTGTGCGGCTCCGATTCTTTGTTAGAAGAAAACGGTCGCTGATTACTTGGTTGATTATACCTCGTTCAGTTATCACTTGTTGGAGTATATCTCGCACGTATCTCACTTGTTGAATTATATCTCCTCGAGTATCAATTGTCGGATTTTATCTCGTTTGACTATCACTTGTTTGAATGTATCTCCGCGGTTGCTCGAAAAGAAAACTCCCCAAAAGAACAAAAGAGATCGCGCGCCAATCTTTCCGGGCATAAATAACCTCCGGATTAGCGTTTTTTTCCTCCTATTCACCGGGAAAATCTTGTTCCGTTGGTGCGAGCAATTCCCCTCGCTTGATTTCACACATAATAAGTTCCACTTGGTGGCGATCCTAGTGGGGATTAAGTGTATTACGCGCTGAATGCATTTGACTGACAGTTCGAAATGTCGGTAATGTTTATTTACATCGCGAGGAGATGTGAGGATTTCGCAGTAATCCTCAGTTTTTTCCTCTTTCCCTTGAGCCGGCGCTAAGAATTCTTAGCTTTTCTTGTCCCCGCCGGTAGTTTAATCGGCGGGCCAACGCGTGAGGTGTCGTTTATGTGTAATTATCTACCATTTTCCACTTATTTCAGCCGTCGAATCTCTTCTAGGAAATGTCGCGATTTTCATCATTTCGGTTTCGGTGGTGTAATAAAGTGAGTTTAGTGTGGGTAACTGAAATTTACGCTTCGCCACGATGTTGGCAGTCTGTAGGTGAGAAATTCAGCAATTATATCCGTGTTTCTTGTGTGTAATTTAGTGGATTTGTTAGCTTCCTCTCGTTTGAGATTGGCGTAATCGGCGGTCATTTGTTGATGTGCCAAAGTGAGTTTGGTTTGATATATTTAGAGTCATTCATATTCTCTAGTTTGGCTGAAATTTCCTATGATGACTTCATTCTGGCTTTATGTTGTGAACTCAACAAACGGCATTCGCCTGAGTCTTTTTCATTCTCAAAAAAGTTGTTTTATTTGGATCTGTTTGTAGCACCTCCAGATTTGGGCATTTTGTGCGATATTTTTAGCTTCCGGTTTAATTTTGCTGCTATATATCGAGCCGCAGTGAATTTTTCCTTCCTGGTCTCGATTCCTGGTGATTTTTGATCGTAGTTAATAGTCAATTCTTCTAGAACTTGAAGTACTTCTATCACCTCCTCCTTAGTACTTTCGTTTTCTTGCTGCTGCTTCTTATAACTAAATTACGCCTCGCATTTGCACCTTACTCATCCTTTGTTTGCCACCAATGAAGTGTTAAATTTGCGAGTGTCTTCCTGTGGTATACATGCCACTGCTGCCTCAGCAGCATCTCTGCTGGACCTGCGTGGATGTGAAGATGTTTGCGACGGGATCGTTAAGTTTGTGTCCTTGGCCGGGAGCTCAGTAGCTGCGCACTCAGCACTCAGGCTCGAATTTGAATTAGTCGAATTATATACTGCATCGACATTCATTTGGAGTCTATGCAGGAACGTAGAGTCAATGAAACCACAGGCAGTATGAAACCTTGATTCGAGGAAGTGATGTAAATGCCCGCAGATTATCGCGCATAACACAAACACCTCTTATTTGCGACGCAATTCCGATTGCTTCGAGGGGTTATATGTTTTATGTTGCCGCATATGTTGATTGGATGACGAACGTTTCCGCTACCGTGTGAATATGCGTTTCGTTTCGAGCTCGCGTTTGTTCTTGATGCTTTCGGCGTTTCTTGCTGGTTGCGTTGTCCATAATTGTGGCGTGTAAATTGGAAGCGACCTAGTTACTTGAGTTTACTTACATAAAGCTATAAAGCAAAAATTATTATGTGGCTTTCTTTCCGTCATCTAACCAGTACTCCTCTTATGAATGAATTACTTGCTGTTAGTTACATCATTAGGTTACCAAAAAAATTAATAAAGTGCAGCTCGGTATTGCGTAGGTTAAATCCTTACGAAATCGCGTATAGTAGTGTTCGGGGTGAGCAACACTATGGAATTTCAATGTTCACCCGTAGCAACCCTATATTATCTAAACAGCAATGAATCAATTTTCAAATGGCGATTGGCTCTATAATTTATAGTCATTCAATCCTTATTATTTCTTGGGTGAATTTTGCAAATCTCCAGTAAAACATCTCCATCTAAGGATGTGAGAAGGGTGGCAACTAAAAGCAATTATGAAATTTCATCCAATAATATTGCTCTGAATTATTTTGTATTGCAGTATCTATGCTGCATTTAGATTTATCTTATTGGTTATTTCTAGTAAAAATGATTCACTAAAATGTACCTTTTATGGAGAAAATTAAGAATACTAATCACTTTTATCATCCATGACTAAAAGATTCGATATCTTCATCAAACTCATGAAGAATCGCAAAGTAATTGGCATATTTCGCACGCAGGGTCATTAAAATTCGATTTCTCAACATCAATGTAGCATATTGAACTGTTAATATCAACAAAGCCCTTGAAAAAATTACAATTCTCTGCCATAGCATTTCATTCCAATAAGTTGTCCTTGATTTGACATCCCTATGATCAAAATCGTTATAAGCGTCGATCAGTTATTCTGAAAAATCGGGGTAAAAGTCAGAATTTTTTTAATTTTTAACGGTAAAAGTCTTTTGCCATTGTTTGATTTTCTTTTCCTTTGAATATGACCTAAGAGAAAGTAAAACGTATTATTTGTCGAAAACAAGACCCTTCTACCCATCCCCATCCAAAAGTTATGCTTGAACATACATAAAAAGAGCAAGAACAAAATTGAGCGACCAATTCGTTTTTCCTTTGGAAGTCAGCTAAAAATGCAAATTTTGACATAATCTTAACTTTGAGAGAATCTTAACTTCTAAGGAATTTGTTCTTGTTGAACTTATAAAGAACTACCTCTATAATATTTTCGGATTACAGGTATTCAATCGCGGGAGGCGAGAAACCGATTTTCGTAAAACTACGCTGCACCTCATAAAGCTGCTAGCACTGTTTTGAAAAGCTCTAATGAAGACTTTTCATATGATATCCTTCACGATTACCTCCAGTCGAAAAAGTTTTGAAGGGTCATTCATTTCGGAGCATGTCATTTTGTTTCAAACTGGTGCTAGTGTTCCATTTGTGTTTTTAAATTACTGTTATTATTATCCTTATCTGTAGATAGGAAGGGTTCAATTTGGAGGAATCCTTTTATAGACCTTTGAAAATATTTTTTAGTATCCAAACTTTCATAGAGGCATCATTTCTAATCTATCTACCAAGTTTAGTGTTTGTAACTATTATTGCTTCGCAGAAAAACTAGTGTGACACATAGATAGGCAGACAAACAAAACCGATTTCAATAGGGTTTTGTAAGTGGTACAATACGCGGATTCATTGTTCATAACGTATATGATAATCTACTCTCTACACAAATTGGGCGGCCAGTAAATTTTTTGTTTCTATATAAATTGAAAATATTGTCCAGGTACGAGTACATCAAAGCCCATCTTTAAACGAATCAATCGGCGACAAAACTCGCGAAGAGGTACTCTATCATGGAAGCCATGTATCAAAATTAGCGAGTCAATCAATCCTGTTTCATGGTAGAACCGAGCTCAACGCCATATCGACAAAGCATTTCATAAATCGATGGCTAATTTCCACGTTGAAAGCATGTACATATAACCTTGTCCACAGCCCACATATGTGATGAAATTTCCGTATAAGAGCTTCCTGCTTGTTCGAACTCATCGGAGCATAGAAGAACAACTACGTTGACTCGACGTTAGCATATGTTGTAAACTCTCGAAACAACAGCGCGGAAATTCCCTTTACTCATTCGGAAAATGTTGTGATGTGTAGCGGAGTATCGAGGCATGAGTGTGAAGTTGCTGAATCAATGTTGTGCATAGAGCAACTAAATATCCTATCGTGCATGTGAAGGTCCTCCAAAAAATATGAAAAAGGAGACTAGACAACGGAAGTCTAGACTTCAATTTTTGATCTCTCTCGCATAAATCAATCATAATTGACAGGTACGTTAAAGTGAATTGAATTCATGAACAGAGGTTTAAGATTGATCGCCTTCCTTTTCCGATATGATGACTTATTTTAATATAAAGATTAAAGAGCGCAGATTACAAGAAAAAGTATTTGGAAGAATCCAACATGTTTCCATTTTTCCTATGAAGCATAAAAATTCTTGAAAATTTTTGTCATTGACCAATTCTAAAGAAGATAATGCAAATGGTTGCCAATTGAATTTGTGAGCGAATTTCAAACAATTTACTTAATTAATAAATTAAATACTTTTACTAGGTAAAAAAGATCAACTATTTTAAATCTTTGTTTCCGATTTCTCTTTATTTTATGATAAAAGACGGGCATCATAATTGGTAAAATTAATTAGGACAGCATTGTACTTTTTTAAGAAGTTTATAATATTATACATAAATAAATATTCGGTCATAAACCCTTTGAAAGGGGATATTTTATTAAGGAATTAAAGGTTTTTCTTGAAAATTTGAAGAAGATAAAAGTGCCTAGGTCAATTTGAAATATGTATCTAACATAAAGAATTCTTTCAATTGAAATGGCTGTAACTCCCTCAATTATGATAATTACAAAATTTCAAGAAATTTAAGGGTACCGTTTTGATTTTATGCGTGAAAATGTCAAATCCACAGATCATACTATTATTAACAAAGTTAAGCGAATTTTGATTTCGGAGGGATTTGTTGCCCTTGTACTCATTAAGACCCACCTCTCTTTTCAGCTCAAAGGTGTCCAATCGCGAGGGGAGGGGGTTATGAGTTGTATACAATTTTTGACAAACCGGAGGTCTCGACAATTGTCAGACTACGGAGGCTGCAATGGATTGGACACATAAATCGTATGGACGAACACTGGATACCCAAAAAGGTATTCTTTGGGAGAATTGAAGGCCGCGAACCAGTGGGGAAACCGAAGAAACGCTGGTCTGACTCGCTCGATGAAGACAGTTCATCGCTGCTTGGATTTCGAAATCGGAGGACGCGGTCAATGGACTGAGACAGTTGGAGGCGCTATTTGCAGGAAGCGAAGGCCCGAGAGGGGCTGTAGTTCTACGAAGAAGAAGAAGAAGACCTAAACTTTTGAGAGACCAACATTTCTGACCTTTCCACAAAGTTTGAGCATTCTAAGTTTTATAGTTTCAAAGGAAACTTGCTGTGACGCACGAAACTAGTAAGTTTTTATAAAAAAATTTTTTACAAAGACCCAAAAAGTAGTAGGTGTCGCATCTCTATCAAACAAATTCATTGCTAAGGAAACTGTCAAATGCACTAGACACCTTCGTTTGCACCACAGGGCGATTAATAGATTCTTTAAGATTTTCAACTCTGTGAGTATACACTACTCTCCATCCATGTCCAAAATTTCTTGCAAACAACAATTAATAAATGCTTTGAAATTAGTGTTATTTATAAGTTTTTCACTGTGGTTTAATTTATTATCATGGCATGTACTATATGTTTATGAATTGTGATTATGTAGGTGAATATTCTCTTTGTTCATTAAAGAAATAGCTTACTGCATTTACCGTGAACGCGATGCCCGGCCTTGAGACGGCTGCTAAGAAAACTAAAGAACCTACTTCTTCGTGATCTGGAACGTTGCTTTTTTTCTTTGATTTGCCATGACTAGAATTAGTACCGCGTGCAGATTCACCGCCATGCTCGCCGCATTCTCGTCCGCAATTCCAAATTTTCTAATCATTTTCTACGTGTACGCGCTCTGATGAATCGGCAATTTTACCCGATATCTATGGCGTTCGATTTGTAGCCTGACAAAAATATTCGAATTTTCGACTGTTAGTGAAAGTTCCGCTTAAGCGTTGCATGATTTGCTTTAAAATTTCTAGATTGTTTGAAGTAGCGATGTGTCATTAACAAATAGCGTCAATAAACTTCATCATTTCTAAGTTTTCCCATAAGTTAGCACTTATTCGTTTCGCACTCTTTGTAATTGAATTTGCTCAGAGATTAAATGAGCTTCTGATTTCAATATGTTGAAGCCCGTAGAGAGTCCTCTTGAGCTTGGAACTATCATGAAAATTGTTTCTACCAATTTTCTATACATGAATGCAGTTTGAACATCAAATTGCATTACTTCGAGATTTGCCGCGGCTATCGTTACCAGCAAAATTTTCAGTGACCCACATCTTACCAATAGAAAAATGTATTTTTGTAGTCAATCCCTTCTCATTGTAGAAAGCCATTCGCGCATAACTGAGCTTCAAAATGGGGTGAGTTCCTGTCGCCATCGCTCTTTGCTGAACCATCTCATCTTTTTCTCATGCGCTTCCACGTACAATTTTCTTCTTGTGCTGCAAGTTCGTTTTGAATAGCATCCACCCACTCTGCGGCTTCATTGCAATTTGCCACTTCTTTGTACGTCCATGGAACTATGTGCTTGGCCATATTTGCATGGTTTTGATACCTTTTTGGAGGTCAGACTGGTGTTCAATTTTTGATCTTCACGGTCTTGCTCGTTCTCTCGTTCGTTGCCCTCGATGTTTCCTCTTCTTCTCGTTCCCGTCTCTTCTTCGTTATTGATCACGTTCTCATTTCCTCTTTCTTCTTGAAGGATTATTTTGCATTGTTTCTTCTTCATGTCTTTTTCCGCCCTACGATGCCAAATTATTCTGATTGCTTGGAAGTATGTACGTACGCATCTGATCCAAAGATTCGCAAGTTTGGAACGTGTAACACCAGTCATTTAGTGTTAAGCACTTTTTGTTCCTTGCCCACGACGACTTTTACCTATTGCACCCAGTGCTTCCGATGTTTCTTTGCCATCGAGCCTCGTATCCTTCCTTATCAGCCATTCCTGAAGTTTTTTGAGAGTTTATCGTGTAAGATCTACAATATCCCTAGCCAACTGCAACATGCTAAGCTTCGTAATGAGGCTCGCGAGTATTTTTACCATTGCCACAGCGTCCGGTATGTCCTCGTCGACGCCCTTGAGTTGAAACGCCATAATTGCTATCCTAGTCACATACTAAGCCACAGTATCAGCTTTGCTCATTTGATAAGTGAGGAACCTTTGTAGCAGACTGAGCTTGTTCGTTGCAGTTTCCTACTCATGAATGAGACCCAACTTGTCTCACATTTCCTTTGCAAAAATTCACGATAGCACACACACTTGTTGATCCTCGTCAAGGGTTTTACAGAGTTATGAATTTTGCTGTTACATCGTCTTTTATAGTTTTCTTCATCGTGGCCGCTTACCCATCACCAGTAGCAGACACCGTTCTTGTGCCATCGACACAGCATTCACTTGAGTTTTCTAGCCCTTAAAATTTGTTCTATCGAAAGACTTCACCAAGGTGCCGACAGACATTCTGAAGTCGATTCACACCTTGCACCATTCTAAACCATTTACTCCGAAACCCGAACAATGGTCACCTACTGTTCTGCAGCACGTGCAACTTGCCGAATAATTGCCACTCGCGTTCTCCCAATTTACATGGCCAGTTGTCAGGAGAATGAGTTGGGCGATTCAATGGATTGTTGGTTGAATAATTAATTAAATATGTGCGAAACTTAAATCATCGCTCGCATTGATTCAAGACTAAGAAATTGTCCTAGTTGGCTCTTGACTCGCTACAATGCACAGCGAGAGCCAGGTTCATAAGTTGCCTTTGGTTTTTCCGCTCAGTAGCTGCTTCTCTACCAGTACCACAGTAGCAACTTTAGTTGGTGATTATTAATTATCAGTGCTGGTTGACAAGCGGAAAGATCTATTGGACACATTGCGCCCGATTACCGTACGATTTGACAAGTAAGCTTTCTTAGTAATTTTTAGGGTTTTGTTAAATCCTTTTACAAAACCCTAGTAGATCGCATCCTGTCTGTCCGTCCGTGTGTCACACCACTATTTCTCGCAAACTACATAAGCTAGAAACAAAAGATTTTGTAGGTAGATGCAAAGTGATGTCCGCTTCAAAGTTTTGCTACAAAAAGAAGTTCCCATATAGGGGTCTGGCCCCTGAAAAAAAATTTCATTAAGCAATATGGGTTTCAAATGATAAGTCTTGATGAGGACTTTTCAAAACAGGTTTTAAAATTACAAATTTTACTTTGAGGGATGCAGGGGATGGGGAAATGTGCGAAAATGTTGTGTCCCCCCCTCGCGATTGACACCTTTCAACCAGAAAATCTGAAAAAATTCAGAGCGGTGAGACTTAAGAAGTACAAGGTCAAGGAACACTTCAGAAGTCGAAAATCGATCAACTTTTTTAATAATAGTATATTTTATAATTTTTTTTATTTTGGCCTTTAAAATCAAAATGGGACCCTTAAATTTTTCAAAAGCTACAATTAAAGTTTTTAGGTAGCAATTGTATGTATTCTGGAAATTTCACAATAATTGAACAATAAACAGCTAGGTTACAGCCGATTGAATATTTAACAATTACAACAACATTAACACGTGATATTAAGGAGAAACACGTTTGCAACGGACCTAGACACTACAAATATGTAGGAATTTTGATAAAAATTTTAGGAATTGTTCAGAATATTGATGTGTTATCATGACTGACTAGGCGACGGGGTCAAAAAACTTGAAACAAAATGGCGGCGAATTTAAATACATAATAATTTTTCGAACTCAATTTATAGAATGTGTATATTAGTCAAGTTTTGATATGCAGAATATATTGTTTGATTTACTAATTGTTTAACAAAACCCTTCTGGTAGGAGCACTCTCCTGCTACTTCAACTTGTTAATACTGTGTCAAGCTTTTTTGCTAGTGATTTCTTATTACACAACATTATTCAATATCCTGTAATTAGTGAGCCTGTTCTTGGGCTCTGGCTTGTCAAGCACATTACGCCCGATCGTGCAATGGGTAGTAGAATATTTCAATATATATTTCTCTTATTCAATTTGAAGTCATTTTCATAACTATTGTAAATGTTGGTTTGTTCCAGACATCAATATGTTAAAAAATGTGTACTCTATGAGCAAACCTGAAGACGTTGCAGAAATACGCCGTTTATTGGAAGCATCCGATGAAGAAGATGACGAATTCAGGGATGAACATTTTTTAGACAGATGCGATATTGATCCTGAAGACAATTTAGAGGAGCGTCAAGAAGGATCAGAAATGGAACAAGAATCTAGCGATAATAATGAAGACCAAATTACAGAGGATAGCAATTTTTATGTTGGGAGAGATAAAGCAACTAAGTGGTATAAGACTCCTCGGTGAAAGAATATTCGTAGTAGGGCACATAACATCTTAACACATTTAACTAGAGTTATTGGTGCAGCCAAATTATCAAAAACTCCTCTCGAATCTTGGAACTTCTTATTTACAGAGGACATTTTAAATGATATCATAAAGTTTACTAAGCAGTATATAAATACCATCAAAAAATAATTTTCCCCAGCATGAGATGCGAAACATACAGACTTGGTCGAAATATGAGCTTTCATAGGGTTACTTTACTTAGCTGGAGTTTACAAAGCGAACAGACTCTCTCTTGAGGAACTATGGGGAATGGATGGTGACGGCATTGCTATGTTTGGCCTGGTAATGAGCATCAAAAGATTAAAATTTCTAATTCGGTGTCTCAGATTTGATGATCGAGAAACAAGATCTGCTAGGAAAGAACTGGATCGGCTTGCTGCAATACGAGATGTATTCGCAAAATTTGTAAAATTTTGTCAAGCAAGTTACTGTATTGGAGAAAATGTTACAATCGGTTCCTACTTTTCGTGGCAATCGTCCTTTCAGGCAATATATCCCCTCCAAACATAGTAAATATAGGATAAAAATTTTCTCCCTTATAGATTCCAGAATGCTCTATTCCTTCAATTTGGAAATATATGCTGGAAAATAAAACGAAGGACCATTTTCTGTTAGCAACAAGGCACCAGATGTGGCTAAAAGGTTGGCGGAGCCATTGTTTGGCTCGGGAAGAAACATGAATGCCGACAATTAGTTCACACAAGGAAGTCTTCTGAATGAGCTAAAAGAAAAAAAAACTATCTTACGTTGGCACGATCAGAAAAAGTAGAAAAGAGCTAACAAGTGATTTTATTGCTACCAAAGGCAGATCACAACACTCCAGTTTTTTTGGTTTTAGTAGTGATGAAACAAAAGTTTTCCCCTTGAATAGTCATTACATGAAGACCAAGCGACTGATATTTCCACCGGCTTAAAACAGAAACCGGAAATAATCAGTTTTTAACAATTCGACCAAGTTAGGAGTGGATATTGTAGACAAAATGTGGCGAGCATATGATGTGTTTCGCGATATGAGACGATGGCCCATGGTAATCTGTTTGACAATGTTAAACTTTGGTTCAATAAACTCCCAAATCATTTATGGCAATAGAAATGCGGATCTGAAAAGAAGATTTTTCATGAGACCGCTAGCGAATGAGCTTGTTCTTGGTCTACTAGCTCAACGAAGTACAAAGTCATTTGGGATCCCAGTAAATCTTCAACAAAAATTGAAAAAATTTACTAACAGCAACGAACAGGAAAATGATGATGACAACCAGGTACATGCAAAAAGACACAGATGTGAAACGTGTACTCTAGAGACACGTTAAAGAAGATTGAGCAGTACAAATGCAAAAAAGGCCACACTGCTACTTGCCTCTCTCATGCTGTTTTCATGCATCCTCCTTGTTATGAAAAAGAGGAAGAAGGATATATACCTTCTGATGCATCTGATTTATGAGATGAGAAGTATTTAAAAATATATGTATTCTTGTTTTTATTCAGTTAATTTGCACTCGTATCAACAATAAGATAAGATAATTTTGTATACACTTTCATGTATACAATTATGTATTTCGTTTGAGAAATATATAAAACAGTTTTATTGTTTCTTGAGTCTTTGTAGAACTTGAGGGTGTAAAATGATACTAGTTAGCCTATTGTGTTGTTTATGGAAAAGTTTGTATATTTACAAAAGGTTAGCAGTGCGTCACAGGCTCAATGAGCCCGACGTCGTTTCAAAGCATATTGCGCCCGACGGAGTGTTAAGATAGCCGAGTATTGGATGATTCCTACACCAGTATAGTTGCGTACAGAAACGTGCATCTGAATACTCGCTGACAGAAATTCGTTGAACTTAACTTGCTTTAAATATATAGCTTTATATATATATAAAGCTATATATATATATATATATATATATATATATATATATATATATATATATATATATATATATTGATATATATATATATATATATATATATATATATATATATATATATATATATATATATATATATATGTATATATTTATAAAAACATATATATATATATATATATATATATATATATATATATATATATATATATATATGTATATATTTATATTTATAAAAACATATGTATATATATATACATATATATATATATATATATATATATATATATATATATATATATATATATACGCATAACTTTATAAGTGCTCATACATAAAAAATATGCATATACTTGTATATACATATAAACTCATAGATATATATATATATATATATACATATATATATATATATATATATATATATATATATATATATATATATATATATATATGTATATATATATATATATATATATATATATATATATATATATATATTTATCTATTTATAGATATATATAGTATATATATATATATATATATATATATATGTATATATATATATATATATATATATATATATATATATATATATATATATATATATATATATATTGGATTGTCTAAAAAGTTTTGAGCCTTTTTTGTCACTACATGGTGTTCGTTGTCATATATATAGATTGAGTCAAACTGACTTGCGTTTAAAAGGTGACATTCTAGTCTACAATTTTCAGACGGACAGATTTGTATTTCGTCATTCGTGTCAAAAGTTGTATTCATTTAAAAATCAGTGAAATTTCTGAAAAAATTCGATATATTTTACAATATCACTACGATCAAGAATGGATCGCAAGCTCGTGAAAAAATTGGTGGTGTCTACGGTCAAGATACTTTATCAAAAACAGCAGCCAAGAGATGGTTCGCTCGCTGGAAATTTTGATGTCAAACCTCGTGATTGGTCGACCTAATCACTGAAAGAGTCGTTAAAATCTTACAAAAAATTGAAGAAGACCGGCACATAAGTAGCCAAGACATTGTTAATAATGTGCGATTTGAACTCCCTATCCACAATGAAGGCCCCTTTTGAAAATTGTATGCGATCTCATGTCTTGAATATTTTTTCCAGTCCAGTTCGTTTCCTGGATTGCCAGGATTTTTAGTTGATATTGACCGGCCTGTTGTGATAAGTCCTTAACAGCGCCAGGGTAATTGAGTGATCTGACATTCCAGGATCCAATGCCATAGTCCTTTTTTCGTTTGCGAGGTCACAACCATGAGTCTAAACCATTCCGAGGCCCATCAGCAGGTTCTGAAACATTTTTAGGTTTTCCAGGGACGGGGAGTTAGCCCATCGCCCAACTTCGATTCCGGTGGCATGGTTATAACGTCGATTCTGTTATCAAGCGCGGAAGATTCGTCTTCATCCTCTTATGTCCCCTCAAAGGAGCTGTAAGTAGGATTTAGTAGCAGAGCTGCAGATGTATCTACAGTTATACGCATTTCACGGTATTTAATACCCCATTATTGGGGAACCAGTAAATCCAATGTGCGACCCCAAAAGCATTTACTACCACCCAATTAGTTTGGAATGAAGAATCATGGAAGCTATGGGTTGAGGAAACAAGGGGTTCCCTCCTCCTTCCTAAAACGGGCTTGAGACTGTAAACGGTTGAGTTCCTATCACCACTAGGTATGAATATATTTAAATATGAATTCCTTATGAACTATCATCACTAAATATGAGTATATTTTATTACATAAATTTCCTTATGATCTTACACTACTGAATACGAGTCTATATTATCATATAAATTTCCTTATATTCTTTCATCATTAAATACGAGTATATTTTGTTCTTGTGTGAATTTACTTATAATCTATCATCACTAAATAGGAATATATTGGAAAGTCTAACAAAAATGTTTCACTAGATGGTGCTCGTTGTCACATATCGAGCAATACTAATCAGATTGAGTCAAACTGACATGCGTTTAAAATGTGACATTCCAGTATACAATTTTCATACGAACAGTTTTTATTTCATCATTGGCGTCAAAAGTTGTATTCATTTAAAAATAAGTGAAATTTCTGAAAAAATTCGATGTATTTTACAATATCGATCATTTTATTTTTTATTTTACAATACGATCAAGGTGAGGATGCATTGCAAGCTCGTGAAAAAATTTGTGGTGTCTCCAATCAAGATACTTTATCAAAAACTACAGCCAAGAGATGGTTCGCTCGCTTTCGTTTTGGAAATTTTGATGTCAAACCTCGCTCAGGTCGACCAATCACTTAAAAAGTCGATGAAACCTTACAAAAAATTGAAGAAGACCGACACATGAGCAGTCAAGAGATTGGCTAAGGAACTGAATATCCATTGCCAAACAGTTTTGAACCATTTGCGTAAGGCTGAATACACAAAGAAGCTCGACGTTTAGGTGCCGCATGAATTAACATAAAAAAATTTGATCAACCGAATTTCCATTTGCGAAATGATAATAAAACGCAACAAAATCGAGGCATTTTCGAAGCAAATCATTACGGGCAATGGAAAATTTCGTTCGAAAAAGATCATGGTCAAAAAGGGGAATCATCACCAATGACTTCAAAGCCAGGATTGACAACAAATAAGGTTATGCTGTGCGCATGTTGGGATTGGAAGGGAATTGTTTATCATGAGGTGCTAGGACCTGGCCAAACACTCAATTTGACTGCCAGCAATTAACCAGATTGCAACAAGCAATTAAAAACACCGGTCAGAATTCATCAATATATATATATATATATATATATATATATATATATATATATATACATATATATATATATATTTATATATATATATATATATATAAATAAATATATAAAAATATACATATATATATATATATATATATATAGATATATATATATATATATATATATATATATATATATATATATATATATATATATATATATATATATACATGTAACGGAAAGCTTTATAATTGACCCAGGCTTAAAACAAGGGGATGGACTTGCCCCAAGGCTCTTTAATATTCCTCTGGAACACGTCATCAGTCCACAACATTAGTAGTATATGCTCATGACGTTAATATTATGGCACGTTCAATCTTCGATAGCAAAGGAGCATTTCTGAGTCTAGAATCTGAAGCAAACCAAATTGGCCTACGAGTTAATGAGACCAAAACTAAATTCATAACTGCAACGAGAAAGAATACATGTTTTCTCGTGACAAGCAGGCCTCCATGGTGGCGATGACCTCTTCATTCGACTCAAATTTCTGCCTGGTAAATGACTTTCAAGTTTGGAAACAAAACGAAATCTCACGGGGCCAAAGCTGGAGAAT
Organism: Odontomyia ornata; assembly: GCA_963969285.1. Classification (NCBI taxonomy): domain Eukaryota; kingdom Metazoa; phylum Arthropoda; class Insecta; order Diptera; family Stratiomyidae; genus Odontomyia; species Odontomyia ornata. The sequence goes on along the minus strand of OZ017738.1, from coordinate 51,382,365 downwards.
GAGGTGGATTGGGCGCCAGTTGGTCGCCTAATCGGATTAATTTGGCGTCAAGTCAGCCCAATAATTCAACAAAGTAGAACTCTGTAGCCGTTTTGCCCTTCTCCAGGTAGTCGATGCAGATAAAACATTGTGAATCCCTGAAAACGGTGGAGATCACTTTTCTGGCTGATAGACCAGTCTTCGCTTCTTCAGAGTACGTTCACCAATATTTCAATGGCTCTTTGGTCTCTGGTGTGCACCACTGGAGCCATGTTTCGACGACGGTCTCAAAACGGCGCAGAAACTCCTTTGGATAGTGCTTAATCAATGTCAAACACTGCTCGGAATTGGTGTCACAGTTGCGTTTGTTGTCCGGAGAGAGCGATCGCGACCTTCATCGCGCCGATAGCTTTCTCATGCCCAAAATTACATGCAAGATATGAACCACGCGGTCTTTTGGGATGCCTACGGTTACGGTTATCTCGCACACCTTACGAAGTCTTAAATTTTTGTCACGTTATCCTCCGTCGTAGCCGTTTTCAGGGTACCTGGGCATGGCCCATCAAAAACCGACTTCCAGCCACGTTGAAACTCGTAAAACCAACTTTTTACAGTTGCTATCGTAGAAACAGAGTCACCGTATACGGCGTCTAAGCGCTCTTTGATTCCACTGCGTGATTTTCTTTTTAAAAACAAGAATCGAATCGCCCACCGATATTGCTCTTTTTCCGGTTATCTAAAATCTGTGGACACGCTCACTTCCACACGCGGTCAGAACAAAACTACAGGTCCAATTTATTCTGGGACACTGAAATTCCTTATGTTCCTATACATCTCGAAAATGAAAAAAAAAAAATAACAGTGTGTCTTTGAAAATTTTTATTTCGATCGAAATCAAAGCTGATTAAATTTCTTCTCAAATATAACAACGGTTCAGACATTTCCCTTGATTTTGCTAACAAACTCATCGTTATTTTAGATGTGTCTCCCAAGGCTTTAAGTGCTGGTTCTAAGCTTTGGCTGACATTAGTTTTGAAGGAAAGACAATGAATGCAAGGACTAGTGAACCATCAAACAGTCACGGTTTCACTGTAACTTTTTAAGACTCGTATTTTAGTATATTCAAAATAATGCAAGTGGAGTTATTCCATGATGTAAAATTTGATATTTCCGAGATTACTTTAGTAAAAGCAATGTTAAAATTGTGTTAACATATAACATAAGTATCTGTGCACCCATCCGCAGCAAGCATTAACTGGAACAAACTTAATATGTAATCAATATTTAAAAATCATCAAATCAACGGGAAAATAATTTAAAGCTATCAACTTTTCTAAGATCTCACATCAAAATTGCCAAAAAATATCCATTAACATTTGAGTGTCATCACTTTTGTAGTCAATTCATATTTTCGAGAATCTTCATGTTTATTTGGTTGAATCACTCGCAATTTGCATAAAGCTTTATTTATTGCAGCAGCACCTTAACACTCTTCCTTTCAGCTTAACTCCATACAAGTCTCTCAAGAGCTCTGGTACGCACTAATGTATATTGAAAATGTGTACACAATGTGCATCCTTACATAATCCAGTCAGGAAAACTGCAGATGCACTTCGTAGAAAGTAAGAATTGAATTAAAATGCGATTTAACAGATCAATATGTCTTTTCCTTCCACCAGGCAAGGAAGCGTACCGGTATATGCAGCTACATAGAAGGACGATGGAACCATGGTATTAGAGAATTAAGAGATTAGTTACATCAAATGATACTCCTTAATTCATTAAGTGCTACAATTGTGAATTAATTGGGGCTTCCGATTTTCTTTGTTCTGTCATTCATGAGTAAACCTTGAAGTTCAGAGAATGAAGAAGATAATGTGATTATTCAGTTACTTACATCAATATTTCCTACGTGTTTATGCCGCATGGAAACATATTGATTGAATTCAAAGAAAACCCGCGTGTTTGACTAAACACAAATGCATGTTAAATTTATAAAGTTAATAAAAAATAATGATTGTACAAATTTGTAATCAATTCTGGTGAACTTTCGACCAGTGTAATCTTTGATCCGTTGCAATAAAAACCTGCAATCACTCAGTCACACAATATGATCTGTTTTCTAAAGGAAAATTACCAGATCATACGCAGTCTTCACTTTTCATCTTTTCAATATGACATTTCACTCTTTTAGGGTTTTGTAAAATAATTTTACAAAACCCTTCTAAAATCGCGTCCTGTCTGTCCGTCTGTCTGTCTGTCCGTCCGTCCGTCCGTCCGTCCGTCCGTACGTCCGTCCGTCCGTGTGTCACAGCAGTTTTTCTCGGAAACTACTTAAGCTAGAAACATCAAATTTTGTATGTAGGTGTAAACTGGTGCTCTCTTCAAAGTTCAACTACAAAAAAATTTTATAAGGTATTTAAGGGGGGTCTCCCCATATAGGGGAGTGACCCTCTGAAAAAAAAATTTCATTGAAGGTAGCCGATATGGGTATCAAATGAAAGGTCTTGATGAGAACTTTTCAAAACAGGTCTTAGTTTGGCAAAGTTTGCTTCGAGGGGCACACAGGGAGGGGAAATATACGAAAAATTTGTGTCCCCCCCCCTCGCGATTGGACACCTGTGATCCGAAAAATCTGAAAAAAATCATGATTGTGGACCTTGGTGAGTACAACAACAACAAATACGTGAGAAGTCGCAATTCACTCAACTTTGTTAGTAATAGTATGTTTTATCGATTTTATGTTTTCTTGAATAAAATCTTAAGTGTACACTTAAATTCAATAAAATTCAGTACACAGATGACTATTTATAAGATTGATTTACCCTGCAAGTTTCATAAAGATTGAATTATATTTAGTGAAGTTATAGTGGTTTGAATTTTCCTGTATTACTATGGAACAATATGCTCTGCATGTATTACTATGGCAACATATGGCTATGGAACAATATGCGCTTTTTACCGACTCAGCCACTACAGTTTTGCTAGGATTTGCATGAAAATTTCAGGAATGATAGGTGTCATGTATATCTTTGAGAATCGGTTCAGCTAGTGGTATCAGTAATCGTAAAACAAAATTGTGGCTGTTTTAAATGCGAAGATTGAATAATTTTGAGTTATTTTTTCCCAACTTCAACGTTCAAGGTCCATGCTTTGAACACTTGATTCAATTTAATGAATGACTGAAGATGAGTACCTACAATTATTACTCATAAGTGAAACAAGTCAAGGAGGCGGAAGAGAGCTCCTAGTAAAAGGGCTTTGTAATAACTCTAGGATTCGAAAAAATGGCCATGAATCGATGATAACAGTACAGGAGAGTGGCCCCTGAAAAAAAAAATTCATCAAACATAGCCGATATGAGTATGAAATGAAAGTTTTCATGGGAGCTTTTCAAAACAGTTCTTAGACTGTCAGTTTCTGCTTCAGTGGGGCACAGGGGGGGAACTACATGAAAAATGTGGTTTCCTCCCTCACGAATGGACATCTGAAATAATTATCAAGGGAGATATTTATGAGTATAACAATAACAAAAACCTCAAAAGTCTAAATTCGTTCAACTTTGCTGATAATAGTATGATCTTCGAATTTCATATTTTCTCCAATAAAATCGTCATTGACATGCTTCTTGACTTTATTCAATCTGGTGACTGCATTTTGTAAATTGAATACAAAACCCTTCTGACATGAGCGTAGGTCTGTTAACCCAACTTGTTTAAATCTGCTGAAACCCACACGCATAAAAACTTTCATTTTCATTTCGCGCCAATTCTCCCAGTATCTTCGAATCGCAACGCAAACATGAAATGTTTAAGAAAAAGCATATTAGAAAGCAAAAAGTTTCACGAAATCATTACAAATTTTCCCGTAGGGTATCTCAGAATTAACTACGTTCCAAGTCTCGTTAAGCTGCTATCAAATAATACTGTTAGGCAGGACTTTTCACACACACTCAGAAAAAGAGAGAGAGAGAGAGAAAACCACAGGAAACGGAGAAAACCCAAAATGTCTGGATTATGACTTTGTTACAATTTTTGGTATGTTTTCACTTCGTAAAATTCATGGACTCATGTGTCGTCGACTTGAATAATTTAAATAAATGCAAATTAAAACTAGAGAAGTTCATCGCAACATATTCCGTTTCACCAGTCATCCTTAGGATTACGTTCTACCAAACCACCTATGTGGAGCAAGCAGCGTGTTTAGATGTATCAGCATACATAGGATGATACTTGGATTTTGAGATGAGCATGAGAACGTCTTATCATCCTTTGCTCGACGTGTCATCGACAGAAGCCAAAAGGATCAATCCCACCCTATCGCAAATTCATCAACCTTTCTCATATGTTCTGTATGTTGAGGAGGTTATTGACATAATTCGCTCGAATCCGAGAGAAAGCAAATGAAAGAGGAAAATTTCTAAACACCAGAAAAATCACAATTCCTTCAAGTCAAGAACCATTCGAGCTTTTCATTTGTATCACGGAGGCGCAGAAGTGGGAAAACACAAGTGGAGGACTTCGTTCCATTTGGCAAGACTTTTCGCATCTACAAGTTTCATTAACCGCTTCGGATTTTCCTGCTGATTTTGCAGTAATTTCGCTCGCTTTCGTTTTGTATAGGTTATTTGATTTGAAGCTGGAAAATTGCTTCCGGCGACGACACGAAACAAAATGAAAGAGAAAGAATGGTTAAAAGGAGGTGTATGGCGTAGGCACTTAGGGCTGTTAAGGTGATATAAAGAATTCTTGGGAGAGCAATACATGCTATCTTGATGTTTAGGCAGAAAAGCATCGTGTGATACTCTAAGGTGAAAGTTCTTGGAGAATCTCTTGAGGCCAATTCTTTTAGAATTCCGGAATGAAAAAATAGCTCACCATGTAATGCAGGGTTTCGGGAGAAATGATGTGCTTAGTTTCAATAGAAATTATACTCAAATAACAAGATTAAATACCTTCCTTGTAAAAATGAGGAAGATAATTGATCCAATTTACATCCAAAATCTTGGCAACAAATTCTCGCGGAATATACATTTTTGAAAGTTGAGCTTCCTTTATAGAGGTTCTGTGAGAGGAGTGAGCCCAGAAAAAGCGTACCGAACAAAAAAATGAACGGCAGTGGTATTAGTAACATCTATACTCTATCCCTCTCACCTGGTTGGTGTCTACACTCAGCTTATGGTGGACTACAAAAAACTTGGATACTCATTCGTTGAGAAGCCTTTTTAGCGTGTGGCTTCGCGTATGTTGAGGAAATCAAAGACCACGCAAGTAATATATATAAAAGTTTATATTTAATCGGAAAGCTGCGAAATTGCATCTGGCCGTGACAATTGCTCAGGGAGAGAGAGTGAGTGGGTGATTTTGTTGGTCACTGTTGCTGCAGCTGATTGCCTGTGCCACCTCTGGTGGCAGTACTTTGTTGACAGCTGTGCTTGCGCAGCTGGGTCGCTAAGCTGCCACAGTACTCCCCCTGAGTGAGGAAGCCCATGCTGTCTTTTGTTTACTCCTGATGCTGGTGGGTAGGTTCGAGTGATGCGTTCGGGAGGTGTGTTGATTGGAGCCCACTCAAGCCTCTAAATCTTCGAATTTGTCGAAGTTGGTGCGATTGCTGAGCCGTTCGTAGGTGCCAGAGTTTCTTCTCTATTTGTGGTCGCCTCCAGGAATGCAGGTTTTAAGCGTTCCGTGTAATATTGACTGGCCTGTTCCAAAGGGTCCTTAACAGCGCCAGGGTAGTTCAGTGATCTGACATTCCAGGATCCAATGCCATAGTCCTTTTTTCGTTTGCGAGGTCGTTGACGTGACTCCAATCCATTCCGAGGCCTATCTGCAGGTTTCGAAACATTTTAAGGCTTTCCAGGTACGGGAAGCTAGCCCGTAGCCCAACCTCCATTCCAGCGGTATGGTTATTACGTCGATTCCGTTATCATGCGCGGAAGATAGTCCTTTTTTCGTTTGCGATCTATTCCGAGACCCATCTGCAGGTTTCGAACAATTTGAGGGTTTTCCAGGGACGGGGAGTTACCCGGTCGCCCAGCTTCCATTCCGGCGGCATGGTTATTACATCGATTCCATTTTCAGGCGCGGTAGATTCGCCTTCGCCCTCTGGCGTCTCCACAAACGAGATGTAAGTAGTATTTAGTAGCAGAGCTGTAGATGTATTTACAGTTATTAAAATTTCTCGACAATTTAATGTCCCATTATTGGGGAACCGGTAGACCCAATGTGTGGCCCCGAGAGCATTTACTATCATTTAATTGGGGAATTTCGGATGAGGAATCATGGAAGCTGTGGGTTGGGGAAACGAGGGGTTCCCTCCTCCTTTCTCAAACGAGCTTGGCACCATCTAAATAAACTCGACTAATAAAGTTTCATAGTCTGTGTGGTCTAGTGGTTAGAGCATGAGACGCATAAGCCGAAGGTCCCAGGTTCAAACCTCGTTGGTGAACAACGTGATTTAGTTCAGGGGATTTTTCGGACAGACTACGAGTGTTCTCTCAGTTGTGATTTGCACTGATTTAATTTGATCATATTAGACAGGGTCTGAATTATAAGTAACCGGACTGACCTCAAGAAATTTTTTATTGGCAAAATCTGTACAATTTTTCTTTAGATATCTTCTAAGTAGTCCACATTGGAGTCGATAACACGCTGATACCGGATTTTTCAATCCCCGAACGCTCCCTGGAAGCCGGCAACCTCGATGCTGTCTAGAGCCCTCGTCGTAGCACGTTGAATGTTTTCCAGAGTCCCGAACCGCGTCCCCTTAAGGTGTCTCTTGATCTTGGGGAACAGAAAGAAGTTCGCTGGTGCCATATCCGGGCTGTAAGGAGGCTGTGGCAACGTTGCCCTCGACTGTTTGGCACGAGCAGGCAGGTGTGCGATGGAGCATTGTCGTGATGGAGGATTCACGAATCGGCAATCTCTGGACGGACTCGGCGAACCCGGGCGGTTAGTCGACGGAGCACCTCTCTGTAGTACTGGCCATTTAAAGTTTAGCCGGGTGGCACAAACTCTTTGTGAACAATGCCTTTCACGTCAAAGAAAGCAATGAGCATCAATTCACCTTCGATTTGCTCATGCGCACTTTTTTCGGTCGTGGTGACGCCGGTGTGTGCCACTCCGAACAGTCCAGGGCAACGTTGCCACAGCCTCCTTACAGCCCGAATATGGCACCAGCGGACTTCTTTCTGTTCCCCAAGATCAAGAGACACTTTAAGGGGACGCAGTTCAGGACTCTGGAAAACGTTCAACGTGCTACGACGAGTGCTCTAGACAGCAGCGAGGTTGCCGACTTCCAGGGAGCGTTTGGGGATTGGAAAATCCGGTATCAGCGTGTTATTGACTCCAATGGGGACTATTTTGAAGATTTCTAAAGAAATTTGTACATATTTTGCCAATAAAAAATTTCCTGAGGACAGTCCGGTTACTTATTACACAGCCCTGTAGCTGAGCAGACACACGGGAGCATGGTACTGACCAAACCAAGTTCCGAAAAAATCAATACGGTCTTGAAAATGAGATACTCTAACTGTCTCTGAGCGAAGGCCCGAGAGGAGCTGTAGGGTTAAAAAGAAGAATAAGGTTTCAAATAACTGTATTCGCAAATGGGATTCGACTGTATTTTCTAACCCATTTTCTTAGTAATGCTTAAGTTATTGATCTAAATTTTATTAAGCATTTAGCATTATTTTATACTCAATGTGCAAATTACATAGAAATCCTCTCTATGAATGAATATCCAATTTTCGTAGTCTACCGTAAGCTGAGTGTAGATACCAATTACGTTAGAACTCAATGCCCAAATGACATAAAAAGCTTCTCAATGAGTGAATATTCAATTTTATTGTAGTCTACTGCAAGCTGAGTGTAGACATCAACCAGGTTAGAGGGCTAGAGTATAGATGTCACTGATGGCACTTTCGTTCGCTTTTTCATTTGGTACGCATTTTCCATTTGGTACGCTATTTCTGGGCTCGTTCCTCTCACCCAAACTCCGTAAAGTAAGCGTACCCCTAATTTTCGGAATATTAAAATGGATTCAAGTTTGGAAAACTAGGAATGTCGTTCCGAATTTCGGCAATCAATCTCGTTCCAAATTTCTCGTAGATACCGGTGCGGATTTTTCAGTCCTTCCAAGGAATATTTTTATCCAGATGTTCTTGATACTCGGCCTAGTTTTACAATGTTATTCGCTTGGGAATTCCTCAACGCAGGTGCTAGACAGCCAATCATCGATGTTGATCTTTTGAAACCTCATATTGGATATCCGCAGAAGGAAAGTTATTGGTAGAGAAATAAACTTATTGTGTGTCGTAAAGCTGGATGACACTAGAGTTTCTAGCATGACTAAGCTTACATTAAGCCAACGATACCATGATCTGCTTAGGAAATTTGTTGACATCACAATCCCAGTGGATATGAAAACAATTATGACTCACGCTATCTGCTATCATATACTAGTGAAAGGTCCATCAGTTGCTGAAAGAGCGAGACGTTTATTTGCCTAAAAATTTCATGAACGGAAAGCCGAATTGCAGTACATGCTTCATCAGAGCATATGTCAAACGACAAGTAGCCCATGGGCAAGCCCATTACACCTGGTGTGGAAAAAGACCGGCCAACGAAGATCATGTGGTGGCTACCGTTGCTTGAGCTCCATCATCATTCCTGACAGGTATTCAATAGCTCATTTAAGTGACTGCACGCATAAACTGAGCGGTTTTAAGATGTTTTTGATCGTAGATTTGAAAAAAAGTGTATCATAAAATTCCAGTCGCACTGGAGGGCATCCCGAGGGCAGGCATCATAACTCGCTTTGGACTCTTAAAGTTCAAAGTAATGAACTCAAACTTTTCAGCGGTATACCGACCACGTTTTACAAAAGTTGGAATTGTGCCACGCTTACATTGACGACATTCTAATAGCATCTAAGTCACATGATGAGCACCGTAAGTATAAGCAACTAATTTTTGAACCAAACTTATTGAATGCCTTACAAGATCTATTTATTGTCTCATTGTCTGCATAAGTAGTGTGATGGCGACCCACGATAAGCATTGATGAAAGTGGTGTGATTCTTAGGGGTTCATTCAGAGTAATTTTTTTTGTTATATATTAAAATTTAATATTGTCTCTGAGGACATCGAATGCTAGACATGCAGACATCATAATTCCCCTAGAATCTAGTGATGCCATATTTAGCACATGGAGCCGATAGTTATATGATGGTAGGCTGTGGAAGTTTCTAGGCTCACAAAGGGATCTGAGGGCAAAAAGAAGAAATTATTTCTGGACCGATTCTAACCTATCAAAAACAGGGCTCCAAATCAGGCTGGCATATCCAAGAATAGGGCGTACTAATGAGACATATAGTGATTTAGTAACCCAAATATTCTTGTATTCTTTAGTTCTTCGTTTGATGCATCCTAGCATCTTATTAGCCCTGGATATAACTCCATCGTCTTCTTTGTAGCACTACAGCCCCTCTCGGGCCTTCGCTTAGAGACAGTTAGAGTATCTCATTTTCATGACCGTATTGATTTTTTTGGAAGTTGGTTTGGTCAGAACCATGCTCCCGTGTACCTGCTCCGCTGTGATATGATCTGATTAAATCAGTATATACCACCACTGAGCGAACACTCATAGTCTGCCCGAAAAATCCCCTGAACTAAATCACGCTGCTCCCAACGAGATTTGAACCTGGGACCTTCGGCTTATGCGTCTCTAACTCCATCGTTCTGAAGTTTAAAACGAAGCTTTTGGTCCAGAACGACACTTAACTAAGTGTTGTGTTGTTGATGTGATATTCAAACAGATGAAGGCTCCGTCTTCTTGAAAAACTTATCACCTGGCATTTTTCCAAGTTTAGAGAGAGATGTTTGTTGTAACACCATTTAAAGAGAGTGTTAAGCTTGGACTGCAGAAACATCATATTGGATAGAGATGATATTACGTGGTAAACTTTAAGGTCATCTGCATAAAAAAGATGAGGTACATCATGTAAACTTGCTGAGAGATCAGATATGAATATATTAAACAAAAGAGGCCAAAGATGACTTCCTTGAGGATATCGATAATCGTCCTTGAAATTTGACAACTTGAGTACGGTCTTTAAGGTAAGAATGGATCCAACTGAGTAAATGGCCAGTAATTCCAAAATTACGGAGCTTGCTAATCAAAACTTCATGATTTACACGATCAAATGCTTTGCTAAAATCGGTATATATTGCATCAATCTGGAGACCCTTTTCCATCTCACACAGAATACTTGATGTCATAATGAGGAGATTGGTGTTAATAGATCTATTTTTTCTGAACCCATGCTGCTCTTCATTAAGCCGCGGTTCTATAATAGGGGAGATCTTGTTGCAAAGTATTTGTTCAAAAAGCTTTGGAATGGATAATAATATGGCAATACCACTATAATTTGGAATACACCGTTTATAATTCTTCTTATGGATTGGTATTAAGATTTCCAGTAAGAAGGAAAGATGCCACTAGAGAGTGATTTGTTGAAAATGATGGAGCATGGGATGGTTAATTGTTCTTTCCGCTGGATTAGAAAACTAGGAGGAATAAGATCAGGCCCAGGTCCCTTATTGGCATCCGAATTGCCAATCGCATGAGCAATTTCTTCCTCAGAAATTGAAACTTCGTTAATCAATGTCGTTGAAGGCATTTCCGAAACGGGATTTAATGAGTCTTCAGGATTAAAATAAACTTTTTTAAACTAATCTGCAAAAAACTCGCAGATTCGCTCTGGGGAACAGGAAACTGAATCCTTGAAAAACATAAATGATGAGTAGCCTTGAGTCTAACACTTAATATTCACAAAATCAAAGAATTTTTTTGGGTCTTTAATAGTATTTTCACCAGTCAAACTGACATACAAAGGGTTTTCCAATAAAAGCTGTTATTTTGAATAGCCCGCTATTTCGGTAGATGTCGCTTTTGAAGCTGTCATTTTTTAACATTTTGCAAGTAAAAACCACGCCATTAATAAAAATGGAACGATACACGCTTCAACAATGCATTGAAGTCATTAAAATTCACTATAAAAATTGTGAAAATTTGGCAGAGACGGTTAGTAAAACTCGAATATTTTTGGGTTATCGTGTAGTACTTGTCGGACCGCGATACAGAAATTGGTGGAAAAATTCGAGCTGTTAGGACAACTTAATGATGTGAAGAATAAAATCCGTGCACGTCACTCAAGAACAGCCGAGAATATTGCTGCTGTAGCCGAAAGTGTTGAAGAAAACCCAGGTTTGTCCATTCCTCGTCGTTCTTTGGAATAAGGCATTCCACAAACGTCATTACACCGTATTTCGCATAAAGATTTGGGTCTTAAGGCTTATAAAGTTCAGTTAACTCAAGAACTCAAGCCGGTCGATCATTAATAACGTCGTGACTTTGCTGATTGGGTCCTTGAAATGCATGAAAATGATCCGGAGTTCCATCGAAAAATCATATTGAGTGATGAGGCCCATTTCCACCTCGGTGGCTTCGTCAATAAGCAAAAATGTCGCATCTGGGGCTCGGAAAACTCAAGGGTTATATTGTTGAAAAGCCTCTCTATCCTCAACGTGTGACTGTTTGGTGTGGTTTATGGTCCGGCGGAGTCATTGGGCCTTACTTTTTCGAAAATGAAGCCGGAGCAACAGTTACGGTGAATGGATTGCGCTATCGAGAGATGATTAATGATTTTTTATGTCCGAAATTGCATGGTATTGATCTTGACAACGTTTACTTTCAACAAGACGGCGCTACGTGCCACACAAGCAACGAAACCATTGATCTTTTACGGGAAAAATTTCCGGACCGTGTTATCTTTCGAAGAGGTGATCACAATTGGCCACCGAGATCTTGTGATTTAACACCTTGCGACTTCTTCCTTTGGGGCCACGTGAAAGAAAAGGTCTACACCAACAGCCCTGCGTCGATTCAAGACCTCAAAGATGGAATTCGTGAGACTATCGAGGACATGGGGCAGCCACTTTGCGATTTGATTATGGAAAATTTCATGACAAGGGTATGGTCCTGTAAGCATGGTCGTGGTGGTCATTTGTCTGATGTTATTTTTCACTATTATCGGCATACCTTTTACTTTACAATGAAATAAACATCCGGTCACTTGTATGGAAAAATGGCATTTTTCTTTTAATAACAAAATAACACCTCTTATTGGAAAACCCTGTATAATTTGGAATACACCTTCTTCTTATGGATTGGTATTAAGTAAGAAGGTTTCCAGTAAGAAGGAAAGATGCCACTAGAGAGTGATTTGTTGAAAATGATGGAGAATGGCCTAGTTAATTGTTCTTTTCGCTGGATTAGGAAACTAGGAGGAATAAGATCGGGACCAGCTCCCTTATTGGCATCCAAATTGCCAATCACATGAGCAATTTCTTCCTCAGAAATTGAAACTTCGTTAATCAATGTCGTTGGAGCCATTTCCGAAACGGGATTATATGGGTTCTCAGGATTACAATGAACTTCTTTAAAGTAATTTGCAAAAAACTCGCAGATTCGCTCTCGGGAATCCTTGAAAAACATAATTGAAGAGTAGCCTTGAGTTTTACGCTTGATATTTACAAAATCAAAGAATTTTTATGGGTCTTTAACAATGTTTCCACCAATCAAATTAACATATACTTCATATGATTCTCCAGATTTTGTTTGAAATTCATTTGCAAGCTCATTATATTTCGATTTAAGATCATTGCTGACATTTTTCTTGCTTTTGATAATTCTTTAATATTTGTCCCTTTGATCACTTTTTAATCAAGGTTCATGCAATTTATCGTTTTTCTTAATTTTAGGTACATACTTTTCAACGGTGTCAAAAGTTGTTTGATAAAAACAGGATAGCGCTTCTTCTGAATCTAGCGTCGAAAGTGTACCAGTCCAATCAACAGGGAAAAGGTGTTTATTGATACTTTCAGAATAAGTATCGCGAAAGTCGTATGCAATTGATTTATTGTATGAAATAGGGTTAGAAACGTCAGGAGTGAAAATCTCAATATTAAGTGCAGAGTGATGAAGGCTGTAACAAAAAAGGTTCTCTTTGTCATCAGTTTGTTTGACCACTACATCGTCATATGCGTTAGTAAAAATTAGGTCTAACCAATTTCCATTTGGGTTGGGCGTTAAAGCGATTTGCTGCGAATTGTTTTTATAAAAAGTATTCATCAAATTAAAATCCTGACTGTCAAGAAGATTGGTTGGGAGGAGACGATCATTGACTTTGTCATTTACGAATTTCAGTTTCGGTCGATTAAAGTCGCCAGTAATAATTATTATATCATCTTCTTTAAAAGATGTAGTTAGAGAAGAAATGGTTTCGATGACTTCGTTGTAGACGATTTCGGGAAAATTCGGAGGGACATAATACACGCCAAAATAGAGGCTAAGCTTGTTTGTAGGTATATGAAACACACTTTGCTGGAATAATGTAGATGAGGTGGTGCTTATGAGGTCACTTGATAGGAAGTTGCGAACTGCAACTAACACACCATCTCCTCTTGATTTTCTACTGCTGTGAAAGTCTCGATCGTCTCCAAAGATTTTCTTATCACTCTGCAAAATCTCTTCATTTTTATGTGTATCGTTTAGTCAAGTTTCTGTCAGAAATAAAACTTTAATATGGCAAGATTTTGCGACAAGAAATCATTGGTTAAATTTACATCGGATACCACAGCAATTGTGGTAAAATATTTTAAGGCTTTGCTGAACAGGCTTCTTATTGGGGACGAAAAAATTTGTTGTGCTGTTCCCTAGTCCTTTGAAACGAGGCGATTTAGTTCGAATTTACATGCGACGCAAATATTTCATGATCTCCAAGCTCAAAAGCGTGACTCCAAGCTCTTCATAGAAGCGAAAATACATAGCTCGAAGAGAATCAAAATCCATAGGGAGACCTTCTCTTTGTATTATGACCTTGTGACTATTCTTTGTTTTTCCATCAATATATATTGTATCAGGAGCCTTATGCATGTATGCCAAAAAGAGTCGTACACATTGGTAGACCTTGTGGTCTCTGAATCTCGACAATAGAAACCTTTTATCTAAATCAACCCGAGAGGTCATCGTGGCCTTTATAGATGGTAGGCATTTATTGCTATCTTGACGAACAGAAGACTGTGGAAGGTGTATTGAGCCAAAAGAAGATGGTACTTGAACCTCGCCTCGGATGGTTTTTAGGGTATTGTAAAATTATTTTACAATACCCTATTAGTTTCGCGTCCTGTCTGTCCGTCTGTCCGTCCGTCCGTCCGTCCGTGTGTCACACCACTTTTTCTCGCAAACTACATAAGCTACAAACATAAAATTTTGTAGGTAGGTGCAAAGTGACGCCCTCTTCAAAGTTCCACTACGAAAAAAAATTTATAAGGTCTTTAAGGGGGGTCTCCCCATATAGGGGAGTTGCCCCTGAAAAAAAAGTTTTCATCGCATGTAGGCAATATGGGTATCAAATGAAAGGTCTTGATGAGAACTTTTCAAAACAGGTCTTAAAATGACAAATTTTGCTTCGAGGGGTGCAGGGGAAGGGGAAATGTACGAAAATTTTGTGTCCCCCCCCCTCGCGATTGGATACCTTTGACCCGAAAAATCTGAAAAAAATCATGAGTATAGGCCTTTATGAGTACAACAAGAACAAATACGTGAGAAGTCGAAATTCACTCAACTTTGTTAGTAATAGTATGATTTATCGATTTTATGTTTTCTTGAATAAAATCTTAACGGGTCCCTTAAACTTAATAAAATTCAGTGCACAGATGACTATCAATACGATTAATCTGTCCTGAAAGTTTCATAAAGATCGAATGGTATTTAATGAAGTTATAGCGATTTGAATTTTCCTGTATTACTATGGAACAATATGCGCTGTACGAGTATTACTATGGAAACATATGGCTATGGAACAATATGCGCTTTTTACTGACTCAGATACTACAGCTTTGCTAGGATTTGCATGAAAGTTTCAGGAATGATAGGTATCATGAATTCCTTTGAGAATTGGCTCAGCTAGCGGTATTAGTAATCGTAAAGCAAAATAGTGGCTGTTTTAAATGCGAAGATTGAATAATTTTGAGTTATTTTGCCCCAACTTCAACGTTTAAAGCGCATGCTTTTAACACTTGATTCAATTTAATGAATGGCTGAAGATGAGTACCTACAATTAATACTCATACGTGAAACAAGTCGAGGAGGCAGGAGAGAGCTCCTAGCAAAAGGGCTTTGTAACCATTCTAGGATGCGAAAAAATAGGCCATGAATCGATGATTACAGTACAGGGGAGTGGCCGCTGAAAAAAATTTCATCAAAGGTAGCCAATATGAATATCAAATGAAAGTTCTTTATAAGAGCTTTTCAAAACAGTGCTTGAACTGTCAATTTTTCCTTCACAAGGGCAACAAATACCTTAGAAGTCGAAATTCAATCAACTTTGTTAATAATAGTACATTTTATAAATTTTGCTTTTTTGTCTATAAAATCAAGATGTGACCCTTAGATCTCCCAAAATCTATAATTTAAATTTTCTGAAAGTGATTGTATATGGTTCGAAAATTTCACAATAATTGAACAATAAACAGCTAAGTTACAGCCGATTGAATCTTTAACAATTACAACAACATTAACACGTGATACGAGGAAGATACACGCTTGCAACGGACCGAGACACTACAAATATGTAGGAATTTTGATAAAAATTTTAGAAATTTTTAGTAATATCCATGTGTTATCGTGACTAATCAAGCGACGAGGTCAAACCACTTGAAACAAAATGGTGGCGAGTTTAAAATTATAATAACCATAATAATTTTTCGAACTCAATTTATGGAATCTATATATTAGTCAAGTTTTGATATGCAGAATATATTGTTTGATTTACTAATTGTTTTACAATACCCTTCTGGCAGGAGCATCCTCCTGCTACTTCAACTTGTTTATATTTACATTGTGGTTGAGAGAATTTCTCCGCCATGGCCAGAGTTTCAATCGATTTGGAGACAATTTGGCCATCGTTTGACTCTAAGTTAACTATTTTTTGTGACACGCTACTATTTTTCGCTATACCATAATATAAAATATCCTCTATCTAGGTTATGATCGGATATATATTGAATTAACTGATATGTTGTCTTTAAATATTGAATGACTCATTTTATTTTCAATTACAAAGAAATTCTGATAATAAGAAAAAGCGCAAGTTAATTTGCGGAGCCTTGAATATGTTGAAAGATTGTAAGAAAAATCTTGAATTGCAAATTAAATAATTTCACCCCAAGAGCCCTGTCATTTCATTGGGCTCGTTTACAGTTTCGTCAAATTGAGGAAAATTTTATCTTCACGCAATCATTTTACTTTTTTATTTCCTTCCACTTTTCATAAACGTTCCCGACTGAGCAGCGACGATTATTTTGCATAATTGTATTTTGGAATTTTTCGGGAATTCTGGTACGGATCTAGCAATCCTTGAAAATTTCATGAACAGAAGAATTTCGCTTATAAATTTGAGGCCGGTCATGTTGAAAAGAATGATGGATGAATGAGTGAACGGTGGTTCGTAGAAGTAATGGTTGACGTTCTCCGTGGGATTATTTACTTGCTTTGTGAGCCATTTGTATGGTTGTATGACCAGTTGGGCGTAAGAAATATTTTGATGAGTATTCTTTTTCTTTGAAGTCATTCCAAGCAGACTGAATACTTAGAAATATTAAGGCAAGTTTTGGGCATTGGAAAATCATTTCGAACATGCCTGATTATTTTCCACGTTTTTAATTCGAAGTGAATTAATAACCGATATTCTTAACAAATGTTCAACCCTCATTGCTGGCTTCGTAGAAATTAATTTTGAATTATCTGATGAAGGGAAGAGTTTGAGATGATACCGCCAAAAAAATGTGTAGCTATGGATATGATAACAGCCAAAATGTTTTGCATTGAGAAGAGATTATCCTGAATTCCCGTGCATTGCCATTTTTGCCTGATAATAAAATAAATTATTTCATATTTGTTTCATATTTCTCAGTCGTCGTCCGTAGCTAGCATAACATAATTTTGAATAAATCTTGCGTATTTTGTTTTTGTATTTTGATTTTATTGCCTTCAATTTAATTTCATTGCGTATGTAAATCATCTTCGCAGACTATGCTGTAAAAATACAATAGATTGAAATTGATTGCTCGCAAAAAAGTTTTTCTTTGAATGAAAGCAACAGCAGTCAATTAAAAGTTTTTCTACTTTTCCAAATTTATTGCAATGAATGCGTTAAAATCTTTATGAGTTAGCAATTATTTATGCAATGAGAAATTTTTTTTTTTATTTGAAATGAAACGTCTTTCTGAGTTTTCGGTAGAAAATCGCTTACACGTGTAGGCATGAGACATCCCATGTATGTATTATCCTTGAATGGCATTTGTTTGTCAACATACTAAGGGTGTAGTCATTCCGAAGAAATAGATCAGCATTATATTTGAATAATGTGAGCACGTGGATTAAATTTCTAGAAATAGATGCTATGTTGTGTCCTTGAAAGTTGTTTGGAAGTCCTTTTTTATTTATTATTCTGCTTTCTTTAGATGATGATAATGTACTCAAAAGCTTAATGGCTCACATTGCACTTTAAATTTAAATAGTATTTAATTAAAAATTTAGTTGAAAAAAAAATATCCACTGACAATTACTCAATACTATCAATTAATTGGGAAAAGAGGAAGAAAATAACCAATCAACTTAATCGCAAATTACATATCGTTAAAAACAAAAATACAACAAGAGTGTACTTTGAGCTTACAGCTAATTTGTTGCAAATTAATTCTAATCAATGTCATCAAAAACAAATTTAACTAATCCTGATAGAAGAACATGTTAAACTTATCTAATAACAATTAAAATGAACCAAGCAATAATGAGCTGAAATTAAAAAACAAAAAAAAGAGTGTAATGTAAGGGCCTCACAGCAGCCGGGGATCCCTTATCTGGCAATGCCTCTTCGCCTCTATCCTTCGGCGTGAAGATGCTTTACGGTGTAACAAAACGAAACCTGACCCAAAATAATGTGTCAAAAGGTTCCACGTTCTTGGGTTGACAAGAGAGGTGTTTAGTAGGTAGTCCAGTCGCTCGAGAGCATGGGAGCTCCACATACAATGCTCAAATGGCATTCACCTCCCAACAACAACAAAAATGAGTATCTCCACTGAAAAAATTGATCCTACGGGCTCAAATTTGTACGATATTCTACTTTCTACGGACTTGCAACAAAATAGTCGCATGCAGTAGTCTATCCTGCCTATGCAGCAGCAACAAAAAATCCAGCCGCAATTCGAGCTGTGCCAACAACAATCAACGATCAACAATCTTCTGCAAAACATTGTCATACCTTCAGTGCCACACTAGTGCCACACTACAATTGTTCATACCAAGGCTCGCTTACAACACAATCAAGGATATACTTACCAGCCACGTAACATTGGAGCTTGGTTACATGCCTAGTAGTTTCAGGTACCTAAAATAAATAAAAGATAACCTTCCTGACCACATTATAAGTTCATTCAAACTGATAGTTCCGGCTGAACTTTCTATCCCACTTTGTCCCGATTTTCGGTCAAAGGGGACACTTGTTAAAGCATTCGATACAAGGCAACCTAAGCGGCGATTACATCCCGATACCGGTTCCAAACAGCTTCAACAACCTTCAAGGATCATCTAACACTGAAAGAAATTCTTCCATTTCTAATCGTTCAACTATTTCTATTTATTGCCAGAATGTTCGTGGCTTAAGTACCAAACTTGAGGACTTATTACTCGTGCCTCAATTAACTAACAATTCTATTATCTGTTTAACTGAAACGTGGTTGAACGAAAATAATTCAAATATGGTAATATTATCAGAACAGTGACCTTATCTGAAGGTTGGGAAGTCTTGGTTGCAGTCTACAAAACCCTAAATAGTTTACTTTGCGCTGATTTCAAATTTGCTCGTGATGTTGAGTGGGTAATTGCTAAAACCCCTCTTCTTCATAACTCCTCTTTATTAATTTCCTCTGTGTTTATTCCCTGTAATTCTCCCCGAACTGTGTACGAAGCCTTCTTCGATGAACTGTCTGCCTTTCTTCTTGCTCGTCGTCCACATTCTAAAATAATAATTTGTGGGGGACTTCAACCTACCGACAGTGGAATGGGATCCCTTAACAACACCTAGTATTTCCTCAACAAATAATCCTTCTTTGTCGCTTTCTTCTTTCTTTTCCTTGGTTCTTTTTCACAGTTTAACCATATCCGTAACCCTAATGGTCGCCTTCTGGACCTTGTCTTGTCAAATGTTCAAACTGGGTGTCTATCAATAGCACCTGTTTTACATCCTTATATTCAAACTGATCTCCATCATCAACCTTTGTCACTAGCACTAACCATTGATACCCAAAAACCTCAGAGAATCGCCTCAGTTTATCGTTATAGCTTCTTTAGAGCAAATGATGAGTCAATTAAAACCAATCTGGACCCGGTCAACTGGTGCACCTTCTTCACTTGTCTTGACTGTGAAAGTGCTTTGAAAAAATTTTACGGCTACCTTAATAATCTGATTGCTCTTTATACTCCACCTCAAGCTCCTCGCAAAGTGAAAATGAAGCCTTGGCTTACTCGAAGAGTTCTTTGTGCCATAAAAGCCAAATACAAGAGGCATAGGCACTATAAATTAACCGAAAACAATGATGCGAAACAGAATTTTGTAGACTGCGTTCTTTGGCTCAAAATGGCCATGAAAAATTACTTCAGCAGTGCAGAGAGTCTCCTCCTGACAAATAAACTCTTTTGGTCCTACATCCAATCTTTTAAATCTTCCTCTACCATCCCGCATACTGTTAAACGGAATAACACTGAAGCCTCCTCCCTATAAAATATTTCTAACTTACTTGCCGAATATTTTTCCTCTACTTTTTTCTCTTATGATACTCTACAGTCCCCCATAAATTCAATTTAAACATCTGGCATCAATTACATTCTACTCCACTGATCCTTCTGAAGTTGAATCACTTATTAACTTGCTCGCTCCAAATGTCAGTCCTGGTCCCGATGGATTGCCTAATATATTTCTAAAATCACTTTGATCCTCTTTGTGCTTTCCTCCTTCCCTCATATTCAATTTCAGGCTTGGTGCTGCCACCTTTTCTAGGTACTTGAAAGATGCAAATGTTGTTCCTATCATTAAAAACAGCGACACATCAACCGCCTCAAGCTATCGTCCCATATCACTCCTCTCTTGTTTCTCTAGTCCGCTGGAACGACTTATACATAGCAGGCTTCATGAGACATTGAGTTCAATTGTCATAGCACAGCAACACGAATTCTTGAAGGATCGTTCAACTTCCTCGAACTTGGCTAAGTTCGAAGATTATATTGCAAGAGCAGCTTCAAGTTGATGCAATATTCACGGACTTCTCCAAAGCTTCTGACCCCGTAAACCATGTTCTTTTCTGTCAAAAGTTAACTTTGCTCAGCATATCCGAATCCCTACGTTCTTGGATTTCATCCTATCTATCACCCGATCATGTCATGTTAATTTCGATGGCACAACCTCCTTTCCATTCAATAGTATATCTGGCATCCCCCAAGGGCCAATTCTTGGACCTCTTTTTTTCGTACTGTTTATCAATTATCTTCACTCTGTAATTTTTTCCTCTTGTCTCCTGTACGCTGATGATTTCAAGGTATTCCAGATAATTAGATCCGTTGAAGATTGTCAGCAACTTCAAAATGATCTCTTTAACCTTTATAACTGGTGTAATGTAAACTGCCTTCGTATCAATGTTTCCAAATGTTTTAAAATGACTTTCTCTTTGAAAATTGTTCCTTTAACTTACAATGACACCCTATGTGATGCTTTTCTCTCCTCTGCAGGCTCATGCAAAGATCTTGGTGTAGTATTTGATCCTAAGCTTGAATTCGAATCCCACATTTTATAACATTATTACCAAGGCTTCAAAAGTTTCTGGTTTTGTCATGCGGCTTTTACACAAGTTTGTAAATATTGCTACCGCTGTTCGTTTGTTCACATGTCTTGTCCGTCCACTTCTTGAGTACTGCTCAGTAGTGTGGTCTCCTAGACATTTATATCTTGTGAGCTCACTTGAAGCTGTTCAGCGTAAGTTTACCCGTATTTTGTTCTTCAAATTCAACTTAACCTATCAGTCTTATGATTGTCGTTTATCCATACTTCGTCTCCCTTCTCTATCGTTCGGTAGAACCTTCTAAGATCAATGTTTCCTTTATAAGTTGTACCACCAAGCGAAAACTTGGACTACAGACTGTATGCACGTCCTAGTCGGTCTAATAACATTTTCGAGGTTCCGTACGTCCGGACACATTTATATTTTCTCTCAATTATGCCGCAAATCATCAGATAGCATAACAACCTCGAGTTTGGTTCTCTATCCACGTCCTACTTGCTTTTTAAAAATAAACTAAAGACGTTATTTTTTGTGCATTGCGATGAATGTTTCCTTATCACTCAATTTTTCAAACTTTCATCTAGCCTTGAATTTCTTTTCTTACATATTTTAATAGTATAAATGTGTCTTACTTTAAAAAATATTTAATTGTCTAAGTCTATTTTGTAATTGTCTGTAAAAATGATTTAAATAAATGAATAAGTTTCGTTTTAAAATCAAATAAAATGAACAAAAATCAAATTTTTTCTTATATTTTGGCTTTATTTGCAAGAACAAACCTTTCCGTTGGTTGTGAAATAATATACAATTTCATACATATGGCTACCAGGGCTGGCATGACAGTAGGCCATCCTCTCAGCCCAATTTCCCAAGACATTATTGATGGTTTCGGGCACTATCTGAGCAACGGTTTGTTGAATATTCAATTTCAGTGCTTGAATCGTTTGTGAATTTTCCTTATAACATCGATCTTTCACAGCGGCCCACAAAAATAAGTCCAAACGTTAGTCAAGTCCAAACCCTTAATTTCCGGCAACAAAAAGTCGATTATCATGCCTGTGTAGCGCTCCCCGTTGAACGAAACAGCATTTCTAGCGTCATTTTCAAAGAAAAAGCGGTCCAATGATGCCACCACTCCAGAATCCACACCACACTGTCACTAGCTGGGGAAGCATTGGCTTCTCGACAATCACGTGTGGGTTTTCCGGGCCCCAGATGCTGCATGTTTGTTTGTTCGCATAGCCGCCTAGATGAAAATGTGCCTCATCCGAAAAGATGATTTTTTGCGAAAAAATCGGCATCCAGTTCAATTTCAATATTTCCCAACATTGTTCAAGCGTAAATCGATTCATTTCGCTCCGCGAAAAGTTAATACCAACTAAATAACATAGCTTTGAGCAGGAAACAGCTGTCAGTGTCAAAATAACATGTGATTAAAAAAACCCTACTGTGTTGCCCAGCTGGTATAGAGTCCCCAGTCCACCTCAGGCGCAAAGAAATTTTACGTATATTATTTGTTGCAAATAGACGTCCTTTTAATCACTCCTGTCACTAGTTTCCAAAAATTAAATAATTTTTAAAACATCAATCGTAAACTAATTTTGATTGGGAATCATCCTATCATTGAAATTAGAAATAAATTTTGATTGGAAATTATCCTATCATCGAATTAATTGATTCAAGTGATTTGTATCAAAAATCATAATTTTACTTCGATACATAACGGAAAATGAAGTATCTCAAGAAAACTTCGTGATCGCTGGTATGAAGGAGCCTGACGGCTTTCCACCGTTAGGGGAGCCCGGGCAAACTTCAACAAGTTGGGTAGACAGACCTATGCTCATGTCAGAAGGGTTTTGTACTCAACTTACAAAATGCCGTAACCAGCAACGAATAAAATTAAGAAACACGTCATGTTTGAGGATCATACTATTATTAACTAAGTTGAAAGAATTTTTTAATTCTGAGGTATTTGCTAAAATTATACCCATAAATATTTCGCTTGATAATTTTTTCAGATTTTTTTAGATCACGGGTGTCCATTCGCGAGGGAGAAAACACATTTTTCATGTATTTCCCCCCCTCTCTGTGCCCCCACTGAAGCAAAAACTGTCAGTTTAAGAACTGTTTTGAAAAGCTCTCATAGAGAACTTTCATTTGATACTCATATCGGCTACCTTTCATGAAACTTTTTTCAGGGGCCACTCCTTTGTACTGTAAGCATCGATTCATGGCCTATTTTTTCGAATCCGAGAATGGCTACAAAGCCCTTTTGCTAGGAGCTCTCTCCTGCCTCTTCGACTTGTTTCAATTGTATGTAGTCATCCTCATGATATCTATCGTTCCTGAAATTTTCATGCAAATCCTAGCAAAGCTGTAGTGTCTAAGTCGGTAAAAAGCGCATATGGCTCCATAGCCATATGTTTCCATAGTAATACAGGGCACATTGTTCCATAGTAATACACGAAAATTCAAATCGCTATAACTTCGTTAAATACTATTCGATCTTTATGAAATTTTCAGAAAATATCAACCTTATAAATAGTCATCCTTTTGCTAAATTTTATTGAATTTAAGGGTACCATTTAGATTTTATTCGAGAAAACATAAAATCGATAAATCATACTATTACTAACAAAGTTGAGTGAATTTCGACTTCTCATGTATTTGTTATTGTTGTACTCATTAAGACCTACATTCATGATTTTTTTCAGATTTTTCGGATGGAAGGTGTCCAATCGCGAGGGGGGGGGGTACGTGAAAAGTTCGTACATTTCCCCTTCCCCTACCCTCCTCGGTACTCATAAGGCAATTTTAAGACCTGTTTTGAAAAGATCTCATTAAGACCTTTCCAATGACACCCTATTCGACTACCAATGGTGAAAATTTTTTTTTGAGGGGTCAACTCCCTATATGGGGAGACCCCCCTTAAACCCCTTTGAAAAATTTTTTCACCCTTGAACTTTCAAGAGGTTACCACTTCTGACCTTTCCACAAAGTTTCATGGCTGTAGCTTCTATAGATTCGGAGAAAAAGTGCTGTGACATACAGACGGACGGACGGACGGACGGACGGACGGACGGACGGACAGACGGACACAGGTCGTGATTGCAATAGGGTTTTGTATTTTAGTACAAAGCCCTAAAAAGTACGCTGGTGACTTGTATCACGAAAAGAAAGCATGGTCAAGAACACTCCGCAGATGGCAGACTACAATTAATCGCAAGCAATGAAAAAATGAATAAACTCTTTAAAGAAAACGCAGAAATACAGTCCCTCAAACAGCTAGTCAAGAAAGGGATAATGATTCAATAGCTGCAGCAGAAAAAATAAGTCCAACAGGAAAAGAATATGAAGTAAAATGGAAAGAAAATTATCTTAGATACGATAGTTCAAACTATTTTGAAGTTTAAAAGAACTGACAGAGGAAATGGAAATAGAAGAAAACGTTGAAGGCAATTCCGATAAAGGTACTAATGTAAATTATATTCAGTATTTTTAAAATAAAAACAATGAAAAGAAATCAACTCACAGCTCTGCAGGTTCCTCAGAAAAAGCCAGCAAGAAGGCGGAAAAAGTCCACTAATAGATCTATTTAGACCAGGTTGAAGAGATATGGTTCAGTTATTGGTAGCCGAAATTAACTAAGCAATTTTGACATCAAAAGAGTAAATGTAGAAGAATTAATTGTTCAAATGGAATCACTGGTTTAATTCAAGTCAGCCAAATATGCGCTGAATTCTGGGGAGGCTCCGCACTTCCCCTATGCCGCAACAATTAAACAAGTTGAAGTAGCAGGAGGATGCTCCTGCCAGTAGGGTATTGTAAAACAATTAGTAAATCAAACAATATATTCTGCATATCAAAACTTAACTAGTATATAGATTCTATAAATTGAGTTCGAATAATTATTATGGTTATTATGATTTTAAACTCGCCACCATTTTGTTTCAAGTGGTTTGACCCCGTCGCTTGCTTAGTCATGATAGTACATGGATTTTATAAACCATTTCTAAAATTTTTATCCAAATTCCTACATATTTGTTCGTTGCAAACGTGTATCTCCCTAGTATCACGTGTTAATGTTGTTGTAATTGTTAAATATTCAATCGGCTGTAATTTAGCTGTTTATTGTTCAATTATTGTGAAATTTTCGAACCATATACAATTACTTTCAGAAAACTTAAATTATAGATTTTGGGAAATTTAAGGGACCCATCTTGATTTTATAGACAAAAAAGCAAAATTTATAATATGTACAATTATTAACAAAGTTGATCGAATTTCGACTTCTACGGTATTTTTTGCCCTTGTGAAGGAAAAATTGTCAGTTTAAGCACTGTTTTTAAAGGCTGTTATAAAGAACTTTCATTGAATATTCATATTGGCTACCTTTGATGAAATTTTTTTTTCAGCGGCTACTCCCCTGTACTGTAATCGTCGATTCATGGCCTATTTTTTCGAATCCTAAAATGGTTACAAAGCCCTCCTGTTAGGAGCTTTCTCCTGCCTCCTCGACTTGTTTCACTTATGAGTATTAATTGTAGGTACTCATCTTCAGTCATTCGTAAAATTGAATCAAGTGTTCAAAGCATGCACAATCATGCAATAAACGTTGAAGTTGGGCAAAATAACTCAAAATTATTCAATCTTCGCATTTAAAACAGCCACTATTTTGCTTTACGATTACTAATACCACTAGCTGAGCCAATTCTCAAAGAAATTCATGATACCTTTCATTCCTGAAACTTTCATGCAAATCCTAGCAAAGCTGTAGTATCTGAGTCGGTAAAAAGCGCATGTTGTTCCATAGCCATATGTTGCCATAGTAATAAATGCAGCGCATATTGTTCCATAGTAATACAGGAAAATTCAAATCGCTATAACTTCATTAAATATCATTCGATCTTTATGGAACTTTCAGGACAGATTAATCCTATAAATAGTCATCTTTATACTGAATTTTCTTAAATTTAAGGGTACCGTTAAGATTTTATTCAAGAAAACATAAAATCGATAAATCATACTATTACTAACAAAGTTGAGTGAATTTCGACTTCTCATGTATTTGTTTTTGTTGTAATCATAAAGGCCTATATTCATGATTTTTTCAGATTTTTCGGGTCAAAGGTGAATTTTCGTACATTTCCCCTTCCCCTGCACCACTCAAAGCAAAATTTGTCACTTTAAGACCTGTTTTGAAAAGTGCTCATTAAGACCTTTCATTTGATACCATATTGCCTACATGCGATGAAAACTTTTTTTTCAGGGGTTACTCCCCTATATGGGGAGACCCTCTTTAAAGACCTTATAAATTTTTTTCGTGTTGAAACTTTGAAGGGGGCATCATTTCGCACCTACCTACAAAATCTTATGTTTCTAGCTCATGTAGTTTCCGAGAAAAAGTGGTGTGACACACGGACGGACGGACGGACGGACGGACGGACGGAGGGACGGAGGGACGGACGGACAGACAGGACGCGAAACTAGTAGGATATTGTAAAATGATTCTACAATACCCTTAAAAACCAGACTTTTTTGTTGAAGTGTCTGGACTGCGGAGAGGACACTTTCAATCTTCTTCAGAAGCTCAAAGAACTGCACCAGAAATTAAATTTATTACAAACAGAACCTTTGCAACAAGAAGGTCAGCCATCAAAAAGTAGAACTTACCGCTTTTTCTGTACAAATTTCTAATAAAAACAATCAAAGTGCCCTTCAACAGATTAGGTACTTAAATTTCAGAGTACTGAGGTGGGAATGCCTTCAGAAAAGAGAAGTCAATCACTGTAACTGGTTTTAACGATTTGATCATTCGGCTGTCAACTGCGCCATGAACTACCCGAGTAGAAATCAGTTTAGGCATGCCTAAACGGGCATTACGGCCTAATGCAGAGACAGTGAGGCTTGACTAAGTTCGGCATGCTTAATGTGGGCCTAATGGGACATGCCTAATGCGGACCTATTGGGAGCTTAATTAGGCGTGCATATATCAATTTGAAGACATCCAATTTTGAATTTCGCATTTTAGTGCAACGTGGAGAACGACAAAAATGATCGATGAAAATTTTGCAATTTAAAATGAGATTCGCGATTTTTCACTTTCGTCACTTAAGGTAAGCCTAATGCGGGCCTAATGAGGCATGCCTAGTGCGGGCCTAATGAGGGCCTAGTTAGGCATGCCTAGACTTGATCAGTACAGGATTTGTTTCGAAAAACCCCATTAGGCCCAAAACCGAACGTAACGCATTACTCCATCAATGCGTAAAATCGACGTCTTCAGGCACTGATGGAGCTTTCAGCATAAGGGCCTA
Source organism: Odontomyia ornata (assembly GCA_963969285.1). Lineage (NCBI taxonomy): Eukaryota > Metazoa > Arthropoda > Insecta > Diptera > Stratiomyidae > Odontomyia > Odontomyia ornata. The sequence continues at coordinate 51,355,116 of OZ017738.1, read as the reverse complement.
GTCGAGTTTTCCTAAACGATTCTTCAATAGGAAAATCTTTGTCGTAAAAAATGTAAACAACATTCACATTTCTTAGTAAGAACTTAGCATTTTACGAACACTCGTCAAAAACAATAGTTTTATGAGCATTCGTCAAAACGATAGTTTTATAAACACTCGTCAAACACAAAAGTAGAGTGGCCAACAAAACTTTGAATTTCTTTAAGTGTTCGTCATCAAAATTTCACTGCCAGGTGGGGATAATCTCTACTCATATAACGGATCAAAACATTCTCAAATTCGGGTAGTAGCTCGGTTCCTTGTTTAAACCACTTGAACTGAACAGACTGCATGATTATGATGTTCTTGTCGATGATCTGAATGGCCGGCATACATTATGGCTAAGCAGTAACAATAATGCTAAAGCGCATTTCTGAAATTGTAGAGAACCAAATTGAAAACAGGTGCAATCTATATGGGTTGAAGTTCCCAACACACCCTAGGATAAATTTATAGTTGTAACCTCTGCACCCTAGGATAAATTTATAGTTGTAACCTCTGCACTGCTAACATAAGACTTGAATTCAGATTTTATACTCTTCAACTGGGCAACCCCTTTTCAATTTTTTGGTGATTTTTGGACTACAACCATTTATCGTTGACTTTGTTAAAACTACACCTGAAGAATGCGGGACTGAGTCCATTCATACTTCAGGAGTGGGCGGAAAAACTGAGGAGGATCTAGATGGCATTTTCACAAAAGTGAACAGCATAAGAAGTCTGGAGTGAAGATACCGCGTCTTTAAGTCATTAGTGATGTACCTCCTTGATGAGACTGTTATAGAAATCAATCGTACGACTTACGATCAAAAAAGACACATGATTTTATATAATGGATTTCAGAAACTTGCCCAGATTGGAACAAATTTTATAATGGTCTATCTGCCAAGTTTTCGAGTTCAAATCAAGCCTGAACCGTGAATCACTTCTTCATTTCAATGAAAGATTAACATCTGACCTCATACCGGGCTTGAATCTTATTGGTTATTTTGTCAGCTATGACGGCTTGTGCTTCGTATTTGGCAGGATTAACTACACGACTTCTTGCAGTATTGACGGTATTCTGAATAAAGTTCTCCGATATTTGCGCGGGGTCACTATTAGGAATTATTGCATATTGTTCAACAACATATTGAGCGATTCATATTTCCCAAACGAGTGGGAAAAGGCGAGGGTATTTCTGATCTTGAAGAAAGGAAAATAATCTTTATGCACTAAAAGCTATCGCCCAATCAGCTTGCTGCCTAACATCAACAAAGTTTTTTATGTGGTACTGAAGAAAATATTAAACGCCCACATAGAGATTTATGATTTGATGCCGAATTGCCAATTTGGTTTTCGTGCCAGGCTTTTGGCCATACATGCGATAACGATAGTAACCTCAGACATTTGTTGGAAACTAAACAATAGAGAATGTGTTGGAGCGTGTCTCATTAATATGTAGAAAGCATTCGGTGTGGTTAGTTGGACTAACTTTTAAACTCCTTCAGGATAAGTTTCCCAGGCCAAATAGGCCCAAATTCTCGCTATTGTATTCGTTAAGCGTAATTTTTTGGAAATTAGAAATACTTTTCCTCGACCGTGTCGTGAATTTGATTTTATTTTCATTGACTTGTAGCCACATTACTTTTCCTCCACTGTCGAGTTTCAGGAAACGTTCTTCAGCAATTTTAACGACCGTGACTTGGCTTGACTTGCCTAGTAACTTACCTCGTGTATCGACAGGTAGCTTTCTTATGACGTATTCTAAAGCCAAAGTGAATAGCGATGGGGCCAGCCCAATGTCCTGCTTTAGTCCAATATTTACGTCAAAGGCATCGGGAAGTTAGTTATCGATGCGGACTTATAAGGTGGTCAACGTCATTGTCATTTTGGTAAGATGGACAAATTTGACTGGAATACCAAAGCCAAGGAATATTTGTTACAGAACACGACGATCAATACTGCCGACCGCATTCCATCCATCCCAACGTTTCTCAAGTGCCTGCTTAACTGCAAACAATTGGTCTATTGTCAATCTACCTGCTCTAAAGCCAACTTGATACTTCCCAATGGCTCCGCTCGTTCGGAATATGTTCTTGTTGCTAAATATGCTGTATGGCTTTAAATATAGCTTTGTGAACACTGCTGCCACCATATTGGATAATCATCAATGCCCAGCTCTTTATTATTCTTTTGGACTTTGATGTTGGAACGAACTTCATCCAGAATATGTCGAAGTCAAGTCAAAGTCAAAAGCTCTTTATTTAATACTGAACATTATAATTTTCCAAAGAATACATATAAAGCAAGCTCCCAACAATGAAAATACTAAAACTTAATGGCCCAAATGGCTCTCCAAATTTATACATTTTCAATCAAAAACATTTAATCCAAAAAATAATATCAAATTCAAATTAATGAAAATTATTGCATATTTTATGATTCAGTTGGAAAATGGAGAAAAAAATCAACCATCACTTTTCAAAAATTATGTTTTAATTTCAACACAAAAGTGAACTTTTATCCTACACCTAATGTGTTATAAAATTATTCCAATAAAATTCAATCAAAAACTTTATCGTATACTAATAAAATGCTAACAGAATATTCCTAACCTAAGTGTTAAACATTATCTTCAAACATAATAAAATAAAGATAACATATTCATCTCCGGGAATATCTAAAGGTTTTGATGTTTTGAAGCTAGGCGAAGGATTCAGATGGTTCTTAAAATACGATGCCCTTGTTTTCTTAATCTTTTTTCCATCAGTGATTATATTGCCGATGTCACCACGGTATAGTGTGATCTTGGGCTGATAAATTCATTGCATGCTTACAACAACTTTGTATACTTGCCTTGTATTGTTGCTCGATCGATTTACATCGATGTTTCCCAATTTTACATCATAGTACACTCTGACAAAAAAGTATCCGGAAATTTGAAATAAAACGGAAAAATATTAAACTTCTTCAATATTTATTGAACCTCCTTCAAAATATGCTCCATTTGAAGCAATACACATGTGCCAACGTTTTTTCCAATCATGGAAACATATTTTATAAGCGCTTTCAGAGATGCCCTTCAGCTCCTTCTGCGAATTTTCTTGTATGACGTCTATGGAGTCAAATCTGGTTCCCCGGAGCGGTAATTTCAGTCTGGAGAAAAGAAAAAAGTATGGAGCTGGATCAGTCAAATAAGGTGGCTGGTCGATGGTATTTATTGAGTGTTTGGTCTTAAAATCGTTAATAATTGTGGCTCGATGAGATGGTTGTATTGCCACAAATCCGGCCGTTTACGGCGAATGTTGTCACGCAAACGTCTCAAAACAGTTGAATAGAAGTCCTTATTGACCGTTTGATCTTGCGAAACGAATTCATGATGAACCACACCACAAATATCGAAAAAAACAATAAGCATCGTCTTGATTTTCGAACGACTTTTGAAAGGTTTTTTTCAGTTTCGGCTGATTTTTTCCCACCCATTCAGACGATTGTTGGCTCGTTAGTGTGTCGTTTTCATAGACCCATGCCTCGTCACCAGTTATGATCCGTCCCATGAATGTGGGATCAGAATTCACACGATCCAGCATGTCTGCAACTACCTGCATCCGGTACTGTTTTTGAAGAACATTCAGCTCTAACGAAACGAGCCGAGCGGCGGCGCGCTGCATGCCCAATTGGTTCATCAAAATCAAACGAGCGGCTTCACGAGAGATGCTGAAATCTCGAATTCTCTCTCTAACACTAGCATGACGATTTTCGAGCACAATTTCCTTGTTTTTTTCGACTTTATCGTTGGTTGAACAGGTCGACGGTCGTCCTGAACGAGGCAAATCTTCGACGATCTCCCGACCGTTTTTAAAGGCTTTGTACCATTCTTACACTTGGGTTTTCAATAAAACAGAGTCTCCATAAGCCTTTTCTAGCATTTGCAACGAGTCAGCATACGAAATTTTATTCAAACACAAAATTTGAGACAAACTCTTTGTTCAAGATTTTTTCCATTGTAACATTCGCAGAGTACCACTTGGAATAAGGCATTCATTATACCGTATTTGGGTCTTAAGCTTATAAAATTCAGTTAACAAAAGAACTCAAGCCGGTCGATCATCAACAACGTCGTGTCTTTGCTGATTGGGTCCTTGAAATGCATGAAAATGATCCGGAGTTCCATAGAAAAATCATCTTGAGTAATGAGGTCCATTTGAACCTCGGTGAGTTCGACAACAAGCAAACTTGTCGCATCTGGGGCTCGGAAAACCCAAGAGTTATCATTGGAAACCCTCTCTACCCTCAACGTGGGACTGTTTGGTGCGGTTTATGGTCCGGCGGAGTCAGCAGCAACAGTTACGGCGAATGGATTGCGCTATCGAGGGATGATTAATGATTTTTTTATGGTCGGAATTGGATGCTATTGATCTGGACAGCAGTTACTTTTAACAAGACGGTTCTACGTGCCACACAAGCAACAAAACCATTGATCTTTTACGGAAAAAGTTTCCGGACCGTGTTATCTCTCGAAGAGGTGATCATAATTGGCCACCGAGATCTTGTGATTTGATACCTTGCGACTTCTTCCTTTGGGGCCACGTGAAAGAAAAGGTCTACGCTAACAGCCCAGCGTCAATTCAAGACCTCAAAGATGGAATTCATGAGGCTATCGAGGACATAGGGCAGCCACTTTGCGATTTGGTTATGCAAAATTTCATGAAAAGGATATGGTCCTGTAAGCGTGGTCGTGGTGGTCATTTGCCTGATGTTATTTTTCACAATTAACTTCATGCTTTCCTCTTTATAATGAAATAAAGACGCGATAATTTATGTTAAAAGATGGCATTGTTCCTTTAATATCAAAATAGCACCTCTTATTGGAAAACCCTGTAGGAAGGGCAGCATGGAAACTAACGACAATTACAAAGAGCACTGACGATCTTTCTTACACAGCAGGGCAGACTGCAAATACGCAACGCGCCTAGGAAATCACGTATATATACAGGTATATGTATATATACGTATATATATATATACATATATATATATATATATATATATATATATATATATATGTATATATATATATATATATATATATATATATATATATATATATATATATACATATATATATATATATATACATACATATATATATATATATATATAAATATATATATATATATATATATATATATATATATATATATATATATATATATATATATTTATATAAAGGGTTGTCCAACCATAATGCACGATGTTAATTGTGAGTCACACCTTAACGTCAAGTTTTTCTCCCAACTTAATTTGACATTTCTTTGTTTCACTGTTTTGCGAATTCCACCATATGCAGAGCAGCGTATTAAGGTTGTTGAAGCCTTTTACGAAAATGGGCGTTCAAATCAAAATGCATTTTGTGCACTTTGTCACCCCTGACCACTAGGGTGCTCCGGCAACGGGGCACTGTGGTCCCGACTTTGCACGCCGCAGTCTGGCTTGGGCGCCAACTCACTGCTTTGGCTTAGACCCCACACTTGACCGCCCAGTGAGTAAGGTGGTTGCCAAAGCTCGTTAAACAAACGCACCTTGCATAAAAATATAGCTACTGTGGGGGGCCCCTATCTCCTCCAACCAACGCGACACAACTCAAACACCACCGAAAAAAAAATCAACCACACTGACGAACACCCGCGCACGATATTTCCCCGAACCAACCCGTTACACAATTTGGTAGAAAAGAAAAAAAACCATTACTTTGATATTAAATAAAGTTTATCAACACAATCATCAATGAAATAAGATTTATCAACAAAAACAACCTAGCTACAGAGGAGGCCTCTCGGTAGGACTCCCGTCTTCGACTGCACGCCAAAAAAGATCCTACGCTTACTCGAGCAATGGCCAATTCATGGGAGATATCCTTCTCCTGGTGGTGATTGACGCCGACAACAATTTCACTTAATTCTGTTTCGTATTCTTTCCTTTTTTTCCTGCCTTTTTTTTCTTCCGATTTCTTTTAAACTTCTTCTTTTCCTTTGTTTCTCACCCTTTTATCAACTCATATACAACGGAGCACCGCTGATTCTGGAGTGAACCTTATAGTTCTCCTTTTCCTACAGAACTTGTAACCTGATTCGTGCGATCGGGCAATACCAATTTCCACCACACTTCAACTGGTATTTCCAAAATTCGGAGTCGTAGATATTTTTTTCGAAACTGTCACTGTGACGGATATATGACGTTTGCAAGTACAGACGTAGTGTTTTATGTTTATGTTTGGTGCGATGTGAGTGCTGGCGGTTACCAGAATTTCGCGTGGATCACTGAGGACTATCAGATAAGTAGTACTTTACTTGTCGTCGAGGATTTCTTTTCTGTAACGGATATGCGCGGCGCTTCCGCAATGTGGTTACTATTCACTAGAGTAGCAGAGGGGGCTCGGCAAAGGTTATTACTTTGGTTATTGTTCGTGTAGTTTGGCAGTGCGTTTCGTAGTAAAGTAGGTGGCCCGAGGGCTCCTTTTCTTGACTCGCAGAATGTATTTTTGATATTGGATGCTCCGAAGAGGTCAAGGGGACCGAATTCCCCATGAGCGTTATTCGTATTTAGCACGTTAATAGCATTATATTTGCATTCAAACAGTTTGCCGTCCATGTCACTGGCATTCATAAATGGTGTCTCACTAATTTTTTGTTCTCCAAACGATTTTTGTTGTAGTTGCTGCGATGAATTTACTCATCTTGTCGGTTCCTACGATGATTATTCCTCACGTATCTTTTTGACTCGTTCTTTCCATGGTTGTTGATCACAGATGATGTCGTTGTGGAGCAACCGTACACCGTCGAGTCTAACTAATCTAAGTTGAGCTGCATTAATCTAACTTGAGGAAATTAAAATCTACTCTACTGTAACCATTGAAATGAGAATTTATTCTTTTTCTAACTTTACTAGAACTATGTACAATACATGGTAAAGTTTCCTATTCCAGTTTGGCTCGAGGATGCATCCTTCTAACCACGTTTCCCGGTGGTGGTGTTTAAGTGGTGGTTAAGCTGGCTACCTTCTCAAATTCCCTGTAACAACTTCGTGATTTTTTTGGTCAGCATAATCGACCAAATGTGTCCACAATCGGGAGAATTGTGCGCAAATTTCAGTAAATTGGGTCTGTTGGAAATTTGAAATCACCTGTGCATGCTCGCTCAGTTTGTTCAGCGGGAAACATTGCTGTTGTTCACGATAGTGTGGCAGAAGAGCCGTCAACCTCGACTCTTCCTCGTGCCCAACAATTGAACACCTCACGAACATCACTGATGCGAATTTTGAACAAAGATTTGAATTTACACGCTTACAAAGTTCAAATGACTCAAGAGCTGAAGCCTACTGACCATTTCAAGCGTCGGCAATATGCCGAATGGTTGGTTGAACAGACAGAAAGGAATGGTGACTTTACAAAGAAAATCATCTTCAGCGACGAGGTACACTTTCACCTCAGTGGATTCATTAGCAAGCAGAATTGCCGCATTCAGGCAAATGAGAATCCACGAGTGAAGCCAATGCATCCACAAAGAGTGACTGGTTGCTGCGGTTTATGGCCTGGCGGCGTCATCGGGCCGTACTTCTTCGAAAATGAGGACGGCCAAGCAGTCACTTGAATGGTGTTCGCTATTGCGATATGATAACAGACTTTTTGGGGCCAGAAATTGAGGTATGGGCCTGGACGATATGTGGTTCCAACAGGATGGTGCCACTTGCCACACAGCCAACGAAACAATGGCTGTTTTGCGCGAGAAATTCAATGGCCGTGTTGTCTCACGTTGTGGCGATATTAATTGGCTGCCAGGATTTTGTGATTTAACACCGTTGGACTTCTTTTTCTGGGGATATTTAAAAGAAAAAGTGTACGTCGATAAGCCAAGAACAATTCAAAAGCTAAAGGATGAAATAATTCAGCTCATTAACGACATTCAACCTCAATTATGTCTCAGATGCAATGGAAGTATGGACCATCGGATGCCATCATAGTCGTGGCGAGCATTTGGGTGATTTTTAGTTCACGCATAATTGTTATAGATCCCTCTATTATAATAAAAAATATTAACAAAATTCTCTGAAAACTTTTTGTTTTATTTACCATTAACATCGCGCGTTTTGGTTGGACTACCCTTTATATAGATATGTGTATATAGTTAGCTTCAGATTTTTTCCTGTATGCCTAATTTATCTACCTTGAAGCTAAATTTCAAGTTAACTCAATGTTAAAAATGACACCTTGCACATCCTTATAACTTATTAGTAGTATAAGCTGCATTATTGAGATCTGATATTCTATATGTTCTAGATAGATGCATTAGCGATACCAAGTTTCAAGTTTATAGGTGGAATAGTTGTTAACTTACTAAAGGGTCAAATGTAGTTTTGAATGGTTCTTGTAAAATATACAGACTGGTACGTATGTCACCAAACTTGGCGAAAACACTGCTGTGTATCTAGACTAGATGAAGTTTTCAATATTTTCGCTTGATATATGTAAATATCAAATAAGGATTTTGTTTATCTAGATGTTATTTATAAATTCGTGAAAACTCATTAATATTGGGCATAAACATTTTAACATGCTTATTTAGCTTTACTTCTGTTCGTATGGCCTATAAGCTTATACATACGTCGTACTATGATATAAGTTTACCTGTTTGTAAAATCGATTATTGCTGCTCAATATACACACTCACAACAGCTACACTTCTTATTAAAAGTAATAACCACAATTAATTTACATCATGAAAAATTTCAACTTTTGATTACCAATTGTTACTTTGAGCTTCACGTTTTCACCCTACTCTTGGAAATTATTCAGTACCTCAAGCTGTTCTAACGTTTCTCTTATAATACATACTCTCCTCGCAGTCATGTCATGATTCTTCAAAATTTTTTCAAGTCCTTTCCATTATAATAATTCCGCCACCCCTTCCCCACTTATATAGTTGATAGAATGCGCAGAATGATCGGCACGTGAAATTATTCTTTTCTTTTTTCGTCTGGACTCTGAATTTAATTTTTAAAAGCTAAACCAGAGAAAATCTGCATTGATGCCTAATAAAATGCTCTAATGATATAAACAAAATAAAAATAACAGAAAATATCTCGAAAATGTCAATGTCACTATGTCTTTTGGGTGCGAAGAGTGACGCAGTTGTTATTACAAACATTTAGTATATCTTTTTTGTATATAATTTATTATGAGATATTCCTATCTTTTGCATGTCATTAAATACATGCGGACACACATTCGCAATTTTTATACTCATATGTAAATATTCTATGCCGTAGAAAGTTTTTCCTGGCATCTACTTGTATAAATTTTTTCTTTTTTTTTGCATTTCAACGTAGAAGATAAAATCACGTGGGAAAATTTTATTAAAATATTGGGAAACGTACGATTCCATGTATTGAACCTCACACTATGGAAGAGCAATCTTCTACCGATCGATGTTAATGACACAATCAGCTAAAGTGAATTATTTTAGATCTAGAATGTGATAGAAATATAGTTAGTTTTTTAAAATTTGTTTTTATGTTCCCTGCGTGTAACCACAGGTTGCTTTCTCAGCAAAATTAGCTTCACTATTATGATATGACCATCCAGTTTAATGAGGATAATTTCTAATGAATAATAATAATTAATAAAATAAAAATGTATTATTAACATTCGAACTTTTTTATGACTGTAATGACAGGGCATTAATTTTTTTCTTTGAATTTTCAAAAACAACTGATTGGCTCTCGCAAGTAGTCATAAATTTGCTCTGTACATGAAGTAACTGAACATATAACGATTTATATGTATTTTTGTGAACTTTCACAATAGGCTTGACTTGTTAGATACGCACGCATTTAAAAAACTACTTGAAATTCGATTTAGATATGATTAAGAAAAGAATTGAAGAAATGTTCCTATTTCCGCTAGAAACACTGTAGTGTACAAAGACGAATTTTGTATCCTGTATCTATTGGCAGTGATCAACTGTACGTCATTTTGATATAAAAGTATTATATTTTGTGATTCTATGTCTAGCAGCCATAACGTATAGACGTGGTTTTAATTGCACCTGTCATTAATTTCAAAAATTAATTACTTTTTCACAAAAGTCAGTTGAAAATAATTAATTAATTAAAAATCATCACCGTTGAATTATTCGCACATTTATCAAATACCTGAAATTTATTTCCTGAAGAAGTATCAAAAAGCGGAAATACATTCAAGGGAAGTCCCGGTTTATGAACATTCCATCTTATCTTGCTGCAAAAGCAACGAGATGGAGGAGCCCGATGGCTTCAGCCAACTATGACGAGCGAAAAAAAGCTAAAACGAAGATTCGATAGCAACGAAGAAAAACCAAAAATTTTATCAGTCATCGAGATCGAGCAATGTATCAAAGTGAACAAGAAAGCTGAGAAGGTTGAGACAGAAAACGAAGAATTCAGACTTTGGATCCAATTGCTAGAAGAACTATCTGCAAAATTAACGTTCAACAAAGCAAAAGAAACCAGCAAGAAAGAAAAAGAAGTAAAGTCAAAACCGATCGATGACAAAAAATCAAAGAAACCGTCACGAAAACCTGATCAAGAAGATATCCTTAGCGCAGGCGGAGCAAACGTCAGCACAAACTATTAGGCAGCACTAGCTGGACTAGACGATTCCATGACCATTGAAGAAGATAAAGGTAGCACAAATGCTGAACATTGGATTACTAAGCCTGATAATGGATTTTTCGAATATTCAAAAATTAAAAATAGGCAGGAAAAATCAAAAGTTTTGTCTGTCATGGTTAGTCAAAAGAAAGAAAAAGTCCCACCAGTCAATGTATTTGGGCAAACTGGAAAAAATATGGTTCGGCTTTTGGCAGCCGAATATAAATCAATGATTTTGAGATCAAGAGAGTGACTGCTGATAAACTGACAATTAAAACTAAATCATTGGTTGATTTTCGGACAAGAAAAAGTGCGTTGAATTCTGATGATGTTCCGCATTTTATAAACACTCCTCAAAAGCAAAAAAAAACAGACCTTTTTATTGAAGGGTCAGCTGCTTCATGAAGTTGCATTAGAAATAGAATTTATTTTTGTGAAAGACTCTGCAACAAGGAGATCCCTTGTCGAGCGTAAAAACTTGCCTTATTATTAGTCCAGATTTGAAGCAAAAGCAGTTCAAGCGCACTACAAAAATAAAGTACTTCAACTGCCGTGTGGTGAGATGAGGTGAGAAAAGCAAGGTCAACCAGTGTTACAGGTGCCAAATATTTGGTCATTCGGTTGCCAATCGCACCATGAAATATAGATGTGCAAAGTGCAAAGATGTCCATGCTTCCGGCGAGTGCAAATTGGCTCAGCTGGAGCAAAACGAAAAATTATATTGCGTGAACTGCGGTGTCTCTGGTCATCCAGCATCATATCGAGGTTGTTCCCGGTATCAAGATGCAAAGGTAAAATTTACTCCAAAACTAAGTCCAGTACACTGCAGTTTGATACGTACCAACTTCGTCAATTCCGGGGTGACATTTGCACTTGCTGCTAGAGGACCAGCAGACAATGTAAATAAAATAAATATTGTAAGTGACAATAATGAGCTGCTTCTTAAAATTTATCAACAATTAAATTCTTTATCGGAGAGAATCAATAAATAGGACTCAAAAGTTAACTTTGTTTTTCAGCGCTTAGGGCTTTCCAATGCCTCAAAATAAGTTGTCCTCCAATCACATTCCAATGGATGGAATTCATCTCATCTCGATCAACGTCAACTCCATTGTTACTATACATCGGCGTGATTATCTCCTTGAATTCGTTGTTAAGCAAAAGCCTGACATCATGCTTCTCACTGAAACCCACCTCAATTCATGGCACTCCATGACATTCAAGGATTTTGAATTTGTAAGAAACGATACGTCAACAGGTGGTGGGGGAGGTGGCGCCGGGATATTAGTTCGAAGACCGTATTGTTTCCAAAATATTGAAAAAGTCGAATTCAAAGACTTTGAATCTCTTGAAGTTTCCGTTATCAAAATCTCACTGCCAGGTGAGGATAACCTCTTCGTTATCTCTGCCTATACAACTGGTCAAATCGTTCTCAAGCTCAAGGAGGAGCTGAGTTCCTTGTTTGGAATACTCAAATTGAACAGGCTGCATGGTTATTATATTCTTGCTGGTGACCTGAACGCCAAGCATACATCATGGCTGAACGCCACCAATAATCCAAGAGGCGTATTCCTGAAATCGTTGATCACAGAGGACCATATTGAATGCAGGTGCAATCTAAATGGGTCGGGATTCCCAACATACCCTAGGGCCAATTCATTTTTGGGACTCTGCATTACTGACACAAGACTTGAATTCAGCTTTAAAAGTCCTCCTTATGATAGTGGCCACAACGCAATCGTAATGGCAATCAATCATCAAAAGGATGATCTCTTTCAGTCCAACAAGAAAATTATCGGTTGAGTTTCAAAAATTGATTGGGCACCGAATCCATAAAATTTGCTTGACCTTTTCGGGCATCTTGAAGTGGGTTTTCTTTTTTTCTTGAAGTTTTTATTTCACCTTTTTAATTGCAAATTTTTACAATTCAAACCTTTCAAAACTCAGTTTCTTGAATACATTGTACCATGTATAGTAAAATACAATGTTTTAACTGCAATACAAAAACTTCTTCTTCGTAGCACGACAGCCTCTCTAGGACCTTTGCTTCCTGTAAATAGCCCCTCCAACTGTCTCGGTCCATTGACCGCGTCATCTTATTTCGAAATCCGAGCAGCGAAGCACTGTCTTCGTTGACTGAGTCAGACCAACATTTCCTCGGTTTCCCCACAAGTCTCCGGCCTTCAGTCCTCCCAACGAATACTTTTTCGGGTATCCGTTGTTCGTCCATACGATTTATGGGTCCAGTCTATTGCATTCTTACAATTGTTGAGACCTCCGGTTCGTCAAAAATTTCATAGCACTCATGGTTATATCGAATTCGCCATTGGTCCCCGTCTAGCATCGCTCCGATTATTCGCCTCAGGACCCGTCGCTCAAAGGCGTTCAATATATTTGCGGTAGCTTGGGTTAGGGTCCATGTTTCACATGCATAGCATAACACAGGTCTTATCACAGATTTGTATACTTGGAACTATGTTTTCCTGTGTATGCAACTGGTCTTCAAGATCGTCAAAACTGAAAAAAATATTTTATTTGCGAGCTGTATTCTTCGGCGTATTTCGTCCCTTTCAATACTGGTTCTCGTTATTTTAGTGCCTAAATACATAAATTTGCTCACATTCTCGATACTGTATCCGCCAAATGTGCTATTTTGTCTACTTGAGGTATTTTTCCTCGACTGCGTCATGAGCTTTGTTTTATTATCATTGATTTGTAGCCCTACTAGTTTTGCTTCGCTATCAAATTTCAGGAAGAATTCTTTGGCAGTTGTTAATGCCCATGACAAAATGTTGATGTCATCCGCATAGGCATCTACTTGGCTCGATTTGTACAGTAATGTAGCTCGCGTATCGACAGGTAGCTTCCTTATGACGTACTCTATAGCCAAATCGAATAGCAACGGGGCCAGCCCATCTCCCTGTTTTAGTCCGATGTTTGTGTCAAAGGTATCGGTGAGTTGATCATTGATGCGGACTTACAAGGTTGTCAACGTCATTGTCATTTTCGTAAGCCAGACTTATTTGGCTGGGATGCCGTAGCAAAGCATTATTTGGTACAGCACGTTACGACCAATACTGTCGTATGCTTGCTTAAAGTCAACGAAAATCTGGTGTATGTACATGCTGAACTCCCAGCATCTTTCAAGTATCTGCTTGCCTGTAAAAAATTGGTCTATTGTCGATCTACCTGTTCTAAAACCACCTTGATACTCCCCAATAATACTGTTTGCATATGATCCAATTTTATTTTCTAACATCTTTGAAAATATTTTGTACGCCGTACAAGGTAGTGATTTGCCTCTATAATTTTCGCACTGTAGCTTGTCACCTTTTTTGTGGATAGGGAATATAATTGATTGGCTCCACTCTTGCGGCGTAAGTTCTTGATGCCAAATATACTGGATGTCTTTGTGAATAGCTTTATGAACACTGCTGCCATCATATTTGATGAGCTCCACTGGAATCTCATCGATGTCCGGCGCTTTATTATTCTTTTGGGCTTTGATGATGGAACACACTTCATTCAGAGTTGGTGGGGTCAATGGAAGCTCGCCGCAGACATCTATATGGTCCCATGTTCTGAGGCTGTGCGGAGGATGAAGGAGGTTCTTGAAATATGAGAAAAAATTTATTGGCGAAACTTTTTCTGCCTTGTTAGTAGCTTTTTCTGGGAAGCCAGCACAACCGCAAGTTACATTATTATCTGTATGAGAGTTGCCTTTAATATCTATATCTTCTGCCAGTCTTTCTAGCGCTGCAAAATAGTTTCGACTGTCATTAAGGCCACCAGCACTTACATTTTCTTTTGCAATCGTTCACCTTCATTTCCTGTTGGAATGTTTTTTTTTTATTCTGCGGTTTTTGAATATTGATCCTTTCCTTGACTAGCACTTTGAGAAACTGTATTCGCAGTTTCAGTGCACCATTTTCTCTACATAGTTCATTCATTCCTTTATTGTCTGTGACTGTTTGTAATTTACATCTGCCATCCGGGGGGTCTTTTTAATCAGGTTCTTTTTTATTGAAATTGTCGCCGGTTTCATCTTTGATGTTTCCCCAGATTCCCCAAACAATTGTCCTTCATATCAGCGGTCCCGAAGGTGTCTTGAGATTTTCGCTTTTCTTTCAATAATGTGCAACTGAGGTTTTACAAAATCATTTTATTTTTGAAAACTATGGACAGGAGTGATTGAAAAACACGTCTGTACGCAGTGAATGCCAGGCGTAAAATCTTCTTAATGATTAGAAGACCTGCAATTGGCTGGCCCCGTGAATCGTATGGACGAACCATGGTATAAAGAATAACAAGGCATGCTCGCTCACGAAAGCTGGATCGCCATTTAAAGCTTTTGTGACGTCACATGGATCGAATCGGTTGGATCGGGAAATGTTGATTTCTTTTCCAATAAGAGGTGTTATTTTAATATTAAAAGGAAAATGCCATTTTTTAATACAAATGATTGGATGTTTATTTCATTATAAAGAAAAAGGTATGCCGTTAATAGTAAAAATAACATCGGGCAAATAACCACCACGACCACGCTTACAGGACCATATCCTTTTCATGAAATTTTCCATTACCAAATCCAATAAGAGGTGTTATTTTGATATTAAAAGAAAAATGTCGTTATTTAATATAACTGATCAGATGTTTATTTCATTATGAAGAAAAAGGTATGCCGTTAATAGTTAAAGAATAACATCAGGCAAATAACCAACACGACCATGCTTGCAGGACCATATCTTTTTCATGAAATTTTCCATAATGAAATCCAATAATAGGTGTTACTTTTAATATTAAAAGAAAAATGCCATTTTTTAATATAAATGATCGGATGTTTATTTTATTATAAAGAAGAAGGTATGCCGTTAATAGTGAAAGATAACATCAAGCAAATGACCACCACGGCCACGCTTACAGTACCATATCCTTTTCATGAAATTTTCCATAACCAAATCGGAAAGTGGCTGTCCTATGTCTTCGATAGCCTCACGAATTCCATCTTTGAGGTCTTGAACCGACGCTGGGCCATTGGCGTAGACCTTTTCTTTCATGTGGCCCCAAAGGAAGAAGTCACAAGGTGCTAAATCACAAGATCTACTCACGATAACACCTCTTATTGGAAAACACTATATTCAGAATTTAATAACTTAATCTACCGATATTGGTCTTAATAGTAAAGCCAATGGAGTGTTTCATAGATTTCAAACATATTCTCGACTCAAACTGAATTTAGGCATGCGCAAGATTAAATATAAAGGAAAATGTAAAAAAAGTGAGGGAAACATCTCCATGATAGCAATGTGATATTTAAATGTAGTAAAACTGAATTACCTGCATAATATAAAATTGCCTGCAACTAATGCTTGCAATATTTGAATTGATAAAAATTCGATAGGATTTGTCAATGAGAATGTTGTGTGTCTCGTTGATTATCCTTGGATTCGAATTGAATAAAGTTTCAAAATTAACGATCTCCTGAAAATCGTTTATGCTTGCTGAAAAACGTCACATTGAATGAAACGTTTGTCTCACAATTCAAGAATTGAAAAAAAATCATTTTTCTTAATTTGTACGAATCACTCACTTTGTTGCTTATAAATAAATTGAAATGTATGAATAATTAAAGATAATGTATTGAGATTTCAGAGAAGAAAACTAGTTAATATATTTAAAATATTTGCTATAAGTGTACTTTAATCAGATCAGATAATAATATATTCAACACACTATTAACTAAAAATGCGCACCTATACCGAACCAGAGCAATTGCATTTATCATATGTATTCCTTGAACTTGAAGATTTATTTATATTAGTATGAGCATAAAATTAATTACAAAGGTAAAAATCAAGCAAGAAAATGGATTTTTTATGAGAAATCTCTGATTTTATTTCAAACAAGTCCTGAAATCCATATAAAATTCATTAACAAATGCATTCTATTTGGAAGCTCCGATCCATGTGACGTCACATAAAAAGCTTTTTTCATGAGCGAGCATACCTTGTTATTCTTTATACCATGTGGACGAACAGCGAGTACCTAAAACAGCATTCGTTGCGGGAACTGGAGGGCGGAGACCACGGGGGAAACTGAGAAAACGCTGTTATGACCCAGTCGACGAAGGCTGTCCATCGCTGGTCGTATTTTAAAATCGATGGACCGAGACAGTTGTAGTGTAGTGCTACGAAGAAGAAGAATGTTTAGCTAACTAGTAAGTTGATGGACATCTTAAACCTGCTTACTGCAGCACGTTCAGTAGACCATTCACGATCAATTAAGAACACCACATCTCGTGATTATTAATCACTGTGGACGTTAAGGTGCGACTTCTAATTGCGGGATTTCTGAGTTTCGGGTGCTTTAATCACTTTGGGCATCTTACCTTAATTTTAAAACTCTTATACAGTTCCTGATAATTTAGTTTTATTTGTTGAATTATCTTTTCGTTTATGAGACAAAATGCAATTAATTTAATATTTTTTTTTAATTTTTAATCTATTGTTAAGTTCAAAGCTCATAGGGGCCCACGAACATGATTTGAATACAGTATGTTCCCTCTCTTAAGTCGAAAGTGATTCAAATTATAACATGAAGGATAACAAATAGATAAATAAATAATTTTTCCATTTAATTCAAAAGTGCAATAAAATTAAGAATGAAGGAAACCTAATATTTTTCTTCAATTGCAATTCATATGTGTGAAAATAAGTACTCTATGGAGGAACTGCTAACTTTAAACATTAACAATGATTTTATTCATCACGAAGGGTAAGAAAATTAAAAATATTGGATCATGTGTGTATTTTTGAATATTTATATAAATTTGTAGTTGTTACAGATCATACATTCTGTTGATTATTAGCAGTTCAAGGTTGGTTATAATTCAAATAATGTTCATATCTTTTGATTTATTTATTTGTAACTAACTCAATGGAAAGAATAAAAACAAAACAGTGGCTATTTTTATCTTGTTTTCCATCAGTCATTAAAAGCAGATTACAAAAAAATTCTACCTTTCATCAATGAGAAAACATCATTTCACACGTTTTCTTTTATTTCATGTTTATCTGTCTGTAAACACAACCAAAATTTAAATGCCGGACTCAATAAATTTTCCATTTTGCAAGCACGGAATATTGAACGGATGACGCCGGCAGTGAAAACAATACCAGTCAATTCTATTATAAAAATCTTTTTTTATTCTTATTTGTATTGTATATTTGACTGGACTATTAAAATGCATTCAAAATGGCAACCCATTCCTTTTTATTTGCAAAATATTTTGGGAAACATGCAAAACAAAAGTATTGAAAAAATTACCTTTCGTTCTTAATGGATATGTTTTCAACAATGATCGTCCACTGACGAAATTTCCATAGCAGGATTGGATTTTGTGCGAAATTCCGATAGTGGGTGTATTTTTTGTAGTTTTTACTGCACACATAAATTCATGGATGGCGACAACCTTTAACTTTTATTCGAATAGATTGTTTTTATTTGATTAAGGTTGAATTCAGTATCGCTGTATTTTATGGAAGACTACATTCAGCTGTGACCATGATCAACCGAGTTGTGATGCAACTTATTATATGTCGCAAGCTCAATTCGAGTTAAGTCTGAAAAGAAAAGAAAATTTTATGAGTTACTTTCATGCTCGAACAATTAACTTTCGAGTAAATTAATAGTTAGTTAAGTAATATAAGCCGACTTCAAATCACTCTTACAAAGGAGAAATAAATTTCATAGAATCGGCGCCAAATTTATTTTCCTGGTTATTTATACTGTTCAACACATCACAAATTTTCAGATCACAATGGCAAAATTGATTTGGCACCGTTTCCCTAAAATTTACAGATTTCACTCTTTTCAAGACAATTTAAAGTCTAAACTTCTAAAGGGACGTAAAACATTTCTGGATCTGGGTTAAATCTTAGTGTCACGTTACGAAAATGTCATACTGTTAAGGGACCAGATAGACACGGCGCGATAGCCGTGCGGTAATTAGTCATAAAGACTGAAAATATCTGTAGGTATATTAGGTGGTTTTTGGATGGGTAAAAAATTAGGGGTTTGTAGGGTTTCGTCACATCTAATTATCATACATTACATTGAAAAACAACTCAGAGCATACATTTTCCACAATACTCACAATACTTACTATAAACATTATTCTACACATGTTTTTTAATATCAGCACCTAATTTTTGATTCGTCAAAAATAAAAATAATTAATATATTTAATTCAAAAAAAAACTGTTCTGACGTTGTTTTGGAGCCATTCAAAAAGGATCAATTAAAATGTTTTCTATTAATTCATTCCCCCAGCACAAGGACCCACTTCAAAAGAATTTTGCATTCACGAATTCTCGGGTCTTAGAAAAGGTCGACCGCAGCCGAAAAATGGATGTAACTAACTGAGGGTGGAAATTGCTTGTTCAGAGAACAAGTTGAAACGAGTAAAAACGGACGGACTTGCGTAGACCTCGTCGTCACCCGACGATTCTTATGGCCGACGAATAAGAGCGGGGCATCCGGATGGATGTGGTGCCCTCCCGCACCCGCCCAACCGAATCAGTATCCAAATGTAGACGTGACCATGTGTTTCCCATTTGAGTGAAAAACTCATACGAAAGCACTTCGTATGACTTTTCCCCACAAACGAGAAGCAAAAACGTAACCAAATCTATGCTATAGAGTGATGCAATGAAATCACATAACCCTATATCATAAAAGGGCACGCGAGCGGAAGGCCACTCTTCCCGGCCAGAGCCCCTGAAAACAACCAAACGGTGGAGTGCTCCCGATGGCTAGCCCATATTGTGTGAAAAGGCTGCCATCGTTGCGGGTCGTATACCCGGTCTGGTAAAAACGAAATAGAAAGACCGAAGTTTATAATGTCCAACAATTCATCATTTCTTTTATTTTGATAACAGTTATCACGTCTGTTAATTTAATCTCAATGACAACCTGTCGAGCGCCTGCTTTGGCGCAAGTTTGAAGTCAATAAAACTATAGAGAGTGTAACCGAATAATAGAAAAAAAATTTCTCAAATATAATGTAAACATTAAGCAAAAAAAAAAAAATTTAGAAAAACTAATTATTCAAATCTAAAAAGAATCAATCATTGATGAAATACTATAGAAAATTACCAAAAAAATGATGAATATAAATATAGACAATAAAAGGTAAAAGAAAACCAAATCGATACTCACCATAATCCACGCTGGGCGCCCGCTGGTGATCTGGTGAGATTTTCCTATATGAAGAAATTAAGAAAGTTGACTGCGCGCCTCATCCCGGATGTAAGACCGTGGCTAAATCGAAGGCATGGTAAGACTGACTTCTATCTGACCCAGCTTTTTAGCGGGCACGGGTGTTTTCAGTCTTACCTGCACAAGATCGGTAAGAACGGTCTCCCAATTGTCGGTTTTGCCCAGGAGAGGAGGACAATGCCTGTCACAAATTTTTTGCGTGTACAAAATGGGAACTCTACAGGGAGACGAGAGAGCTAACCCCGGATAATATAGTTACGGTGATGCTCGAATCGGTTGACAAATGGAACCAGGTGGCACATTATGCTTGGGCAGTCCTAAAATATAAAAGGGACTCACAGCAGCCGGGGGCGCTGGGGCTGGGGGATCGCTCTTCTGGCATTTCCTCTTCCCCTCTCCCCTCCCGCTAGGAAAGGGACTCCCCAGCTTGAAGGCGCCCCATGGCGTAACAAAACGAGACCTGGCCCGAAGTAATGTGTCAAACGGTTCCAGGCTGGGTTCTCAGGCTGACAGAGGAGGTGTTTAGTGGGTAGTCCAGTCCCTTCCACAAAAAAAAGAGAATGATTAGTAGCGTATCGTAGGAGGAATTAAACACCATAATAACCGAGCTAGAGACTGTCCTGAACTCTAAACTACTCACTCTATTATCTAACGACCCTAACGACAAGCCTTAATACCAGGTCATTTCCTGATAGGAGAGCCTCTTGCTACTATTCCAAACCCATCCCTTCACTAAAAGAACGTCTAACTTTTGAAGAAAAGAGAGTTAATCGAAGCCTGCCAAATAGAATTTTGGAATCGGTGGAGCAAAAAATATCTGTAGCATTTGCGGATAACATCCAAACGGAGAAGTTTTTCATCTTCGCTCTCACCCAGAACTTTAGTTTAACTCAAGGAGGACAACACTCCCCCTCTGAGATGGCATTTAGGCAGAGTTACCACGGTTCATGAAGGCCCTGATGGTCGCATTAGAGTTGTCGACGTAAAGACTGGAAATGGCTTTTTTCGAAGAGCTATTCACAATCTTTGTCCTCTACCATTAGTTAACGACATCCGGAATGAAAAATCAAACGAACCGGAATCCTCATCAAGCCTCCAGCCGACAACTAGCAGTGCTAACGCATCAGTGCTATTCGCAAGCACTACTGTAACAAACAGAAGTAGGAAACGAAACATACGGCCAATTAACACAAATTGGCTTTTTAGTCCAGCCATCAAGGACGCCCTAAAAACCTTTACACCTTTCTTGAATCCTTTCATCCAGAACCACCCCGAGAACCTAATTCCCTTCCAAAACCCGAGCCAAAGAAAGCCAAAGGAAGTTCATCGCTCTCAATATCTCATATTGCAATGGTATTACTCGTATTATTTATCCTATCTATCACGGGAGCACCAACCTTGCACACTCTAGGTGAAGGCTTCAAAATTACTCCATTTTCATCAGGAACAATTGCCTATTTCGAAGCCATATCACAAATCTTTATGATCACCGACCACTGGAATATCATCATTTACTATGACATGAAGAACTGTTGGATTGATCTCTTGAACATTCAAGGCCAGGTGAAAAGGATCAAGGAAATTTGCAACGGACATATTCTTGAAAGGCACAAGCAGTGTTTGTTACTTATCATCCTGCTTCAATTGAGAGTCGACAAATTTCAAACGAAGAATGACCTACTACTTAACCAAGGTAGCGGTATCATTCGGCAAAAACGATCATCATTCGACTTCATAGGGACAGTAAGCAACAAATTGTTAGATATACTAGACCAAGAGTACGCAGATCATATATCCACCACAATTGACAAAATAACAACTGACGATAACCATTTACTCGGACTGATAAAGAACCAGACATCCCTTATTGACTCAACCATAATGTGATTTCACGAGACAGAGACTTTTTTAATAAACAACTACGAACGATTAACGATTCCTTAGAGCACTTCAGTCGAAAAGTTAACTCCACGAACAAGATTCTAACAGAACAAAATCTTCTTTCAACATTTAATATATTAGCTTTACATCTCCCCACCATCATAGATACATACGAGCAAACGCAGTCATCAATATTCAACGTTATTTCCGACAGTCGGAATGGAAGGTGAACCCTTCGATCCTGTCACCAAACCAGCTAATGAAATACGAATCATCAGGGAACACATACCTACATCCTTGACCATCCCCGGATAATCCACACCTAAGGGTGTAATTCTACTGTACATGTTGATGAGCATCGAAGCTAGGATATCGACTGAAAGAATAATCTTCAAGATTGCGGTTCCACTAATACAGGCAGAAGTAGTTCAACTATTTAAAATAGTTCCAATCACCTTCAACTTACACTCAAGATTCGTTCAAAATCAATCAAAATCGAAATTTTTTGCGTTAACCCTTCACAGAGACTACTACTACCAGCTGTCGCAAGAAGACATAAATCGATGATCTCTCGACTACGAAATTACATTTGCAATCAAAAACAGGCACTGTACACTAAGGAAGCCGGTCCAGCACAATGTGAACTACAGCTAATGAACCAAGCGGTCATACTTCCCGAGCCCTGTAAGCTGGATACCATATCCTTAACTGAAACATGGATTCAACTACACAACCCTAACTCCTGACTTAATACACACAAAGATAATACACAAGTCACGATTGTTTGTGATACCCAGACGTACCAGATAAAACTTTCGCAAACAAGACTACTCCAGTTTCTAAAGGATTGTACTCTGAAGGACGGACCATACACACTACCAAAATAGAATAAACTCAGCATACAACCTCTCAATAATATTTAACATGACCACCATCGAAGACAAATTATCTCACCACACTCCACCTGAACTACAACGAATATTGACACTGAACAACTCTGATGACATTCTTAGACTAAAAGAAGATCCGCAGAACATCAAAAGCCAACAAACCTTTCAATCAATTAAACCACATCGCATCATTGCTGACACTGCTGGCTTTTCCTCACTTTTCATAATTTTGATCATCGGTACTATCCTGTATTTTCAACGAAATTCCTGGCTCATCACAACTAAAACTCCTGAGTCTTCATCAGATCCAAGGCATAATAACAACTTCCAACTACAACCTCGAAGAACGTGGGAATTGATGGACTCGTAATCGGACGGGATTCTCGGTGACTGGACTTTTAGGACGAGCTGAATTTCTTTTTGTTGAGGCATCCAATTTAAAAGCTATTCCATGAATTTGTTCTGGTGTATGAACGAATAATGATCGCCTTGTCCATATGAATCAAGTCATTTTATGCCTTTTCCACAAACGCTGATCTTCGTTGATTCTCAACGGGCCGTAATGGCGTCATTGAAATTACCAACCAGGTTCGTGCATCCCACACTGTAGTATTTAAAGGTTTCAAGTCGTTCGCGACGAATGAGAGACAAACAAACAAGTAGTAGGATACTTATGGAATTGTTTGCAGCTACATAAATGAGTTGCATATTTTTAATAATATTTTTTCTGAAAAATCGAGAAGAAAAATGTTAGAAGAAGGTGGTTTCGACGTGTGTACTAATTCTCAACAGGCCATCACTCTTAGATACACACCGGTGATGGCGACCACCATGCATGCTTTTCTAATAATTTTTCAGAATAATTATTATTAAAAATATGCAACTCATTTATGTAGCTGCAAACAATTCCATAATTAATTTAAAAAGCTATCATAGCCATCCGAAAGAGTGATTGATTGATCCAATTGAAGTTTAGCTGATACAAGTAATAGGAATCGATTAATGTAACCGCGATAATCGAGAATTAACATAATCGACACGATTCATGCGACCACCGGGGTGTTTTCCTTTTCCACCTCCGCTAACGTCCACTTCCCAAAAATCCTCTCACCTGTTCCTTAAAAAATTTTGAAGATATTTAACAATCCGATCGAATAGGAAAAATTGACCAATTGCAAAACGCAATTTATCACGTCCACCGACAAAAATGTAGCTATTGAACCCAAGGAGGTTTAATTTAATTTTAGGACAGAAAATTGCTTTTTTCCGTTTGACAATTACTTACTCACACAAACACACATCATGTCATATGTCTATAGGCGGGCTTTTCGTCACCACACGGCCGACGTCAATAGGTGGTTAAGTGCAGAGATTTACTCACCTCTCTGCCGATGTCAAGTGGTGATTAAGCAACAGATATGTCATCCAACACGTGCCAGCTGATCGAAATGGCGTAGGGATGACCGATATCTGCCGGGTATCAGTCCACGTGATCGCCGGTTATTACGAATACTTGTGGCATAATATTGTCGCATACGAATTGCGGATGCATTTGTGGGTGTATTGGCTGACTTATCGAATAGTCCGCGAAGGCGAACTGCTCAATTAATACAGTCACCCCTAATAAAGAATAGCTTCAAAAAAATTGTTTATCAAAGTTGTCGAGTGAGGTACTAAATGGAAGGTCGCATCAGGAGGTCCAGATGAGGCACAATGTACGAAAAATCTGTGTGTGTGTGTCCCTCGCGACACATTCAATCCAAAAAATTAAAAAAAAAATTATGGAGGTAGATCTTTATGAGCACAAGGTCAACAAATACCTCCGAAATCAAAACTCTTTCAATTTTGTTAATAAGAGCATGATTTATTAATTTTACGTTTTCTTCCATCATAAAGGTAACAGGGTATCATTAAACCTCTTCAATTAAATTGTTTAATATATAAAATAAATAACTGGAGCGAATTTAAAATACGTCTAAGCACTTTGAATACTAGACGTAGAAATTCTCATACTATTTACTAGTGCAACTGTAAGAGAATCAATAAACTTTGTAATTCTATTGGATACATTTTGACGTTATGCATGGTTTTACCATACATCAGATCTATATAGGCAAGGACGCGATGCTTTAATCAATTTACTATGGGATCGATGTCGCCAACAACATACCAGACAAAGTATTTCCAATCTTAAACCATTAAGTTGCATTTGCCTTCACTGGGAATAGAATCCTGTTTACAATTTACGTTGTTACCAAAGTGTCATGTTCACTTGCGTATATTGAAAAAGCGTTGCCAGCGCTTGAGTCAATTGAGACCATGAACTGTACTCGTATCTTCTAGCATGGATGCACAAGAGTTGCACTTTCGGTAAATCTTCCGGAAAACTCCACCTCTGGCTTTGTGGGATAGTAATATGGTGAAAGTTGTGTTTGAAATACAAGAGAGATTGCATAAGCACGTTGACTTTGAAATGAGCGTATTAGGTGGTTGCAAAAGAAGTTGTGGTGCCATGTATTGTAGAACTCATTACTATAATGGATATTGCTATTAAAAACATGTTCTGCATCATTAGTTTACCTTTCATAGACAAAGAAATATTTGGAAGGATTTGCACTGCAATTGTTAAGTTGATCTAAAAAGTTCTTCAGTGCCAAACAAATTTAAAAAACCGCTACCCCGTATATCGAGTCAAGGGGAAAATTTCTGAAACCATTCTCTCAAAATCAGGATCTCGATTTCGGCCCAACCAAATAAAATACCTTCACAAAACAGAATATACTACCAGATTTGCTAGACCATCCATCAAGTCCGATTGCAACACGCATTATTGAAGCCATGTCTTGGCCTCCTCACCGTACCTCAAGAAACTGAAAAGAATTTGCCGTAACACACTTACGCAATTCTACTAATCCAATTCAATGAGTCCGATAATTGCTTGCAGCTCTATCGTCCATAAGATTAAATATTTAGTACCTATTTAACCGCCTCATAATTTAAATTTATATAACTTGCCTTTGTCGGCGGACGGAAACCCTAGCAAGGAAACTGCTACGTTCAGAATATTTTCTGTCATGAATAAGTAATATGTACTTGGAATTACGTTGACATTGATGAAATAAAGTGGGCAAAGTTGCTCATTGCTACTTGGGGAATTATCTATTCGAAAAAGATATC
Organism: Odontomyia ornata; assembly: GCA_963969285.1. Taxonomy (NCBI): domain Eukaryota; kingdom Metazoa; phylum Arthropoda; class Insecta; order Diptera; family Stratiomyidae; genus Odontomyia; species Odontomyia ornata. Next base: position 51,329,182 of record OZ017738.1, on the reverse strand, counting down.
GATTACGTCGTTTCGAGGCAATGAATTGTTCGAGCTCTGTTGGGTTGAACAAAATTAGTGTATTATGAAACACGATTACATCACATCATGGCCGACCGTTTTGATTTAGGCCTCGAACACAACGCGAGTCCTTTGAGTATTTTGAGCGTGTAGATAATGTTATTTTCGTGACATTCGCGATAGATATCTCTAGTCTATAGAGATATAGAGCGCATATGTGATGTAAAATTTACATGCTTTTATACGTTGAACCAAAATTGTTCTTCACTTTTTTTAGAAGCAATAGTTAGGTTGCCGACTACCACAACTTTTATATATCTTCACAAATTCAAATAGCTCCATAACTTTACCCATACTCTTATTTGGATACCATTTGCGGGGCTCCAAAACTAGAAAAGGATAGAAGATTAATATTTTTCAGCGTCCGCTGATGACGGGAAATTCCCAGATGACAGGTTCAGTGGGTAAAATATTAAGTAAGCTGAAATTTCGTCGATTCGAAATACGAGCAATTAATTTTTATGGAATATAGGAGTACCAAAATCTTTGATCCGTATAAATTTATAATAGCTTTTGGTTGATACAATATATGCGAAAAGAGTTTATATTGCAGGTAAGTTTAATTTTATCATACATTTTCAGGGTTTTGTAAAAAAATGTTTAGAATACCCTTTTAAAATCAGTATCTGTCCACCTGTTAATGCATCACAGCAGGTTTTATAAGGAGCCAGAGCAGCTGGAGTCATCAAATATTGTCAACCACTCAATAGTTACTGTTTAATGAAAATTTGACTATCAAAAAAGTCTTTAAGGAGGTGTCCCCATGTAAGGACATGACCCCTTAACAATTTTTTTTCATCAAAGATAGTCGAGTAGGGTATGAAACTAATATATATACAGGGTGCGTACGGTATTTGAGGACATTCATAAATGTGACTATAACTTCGCGAATTTTTTTTTTATTTTTTTTCCTTTTCAAATAAGACATGGCGGACTACAACATCATTCAAGAAATGAAGAGACATGCTGTCATCGTCGCTATACTATATGTGCGAACCATACAGATTGCGCCCGTTCGTTTGTGCATAAGGTTCGCCGTGAATTGGAAGCATCAGGAGGCGATACAGAATCGGTTGCAAGACGCAATAAGCACGAACAACGTTCTGACACTGTCTGCTCTGCAGAA